>BGPR01004816.1:66936-104644 GCA_013235015.1 Araneus ventricosus
ATTCATGATTCAAAACCGAACTAACAACAACAAAACCGATTTCATGATTTACACATTTTTAAGAATTTCTCTAGAAAGGCCGAACGAACTGCTCTTGAACTGAACCATGTAAAGAACATTTTTAACTCACATTTTACAGTGAAGATTCAGTCCGGACTTTATTTAGGGGACCATCCAGAAATTGTTGAAGAATAAAATTATTTGGGCTCACTCCCGTTTCACAGTTCAATCAAATGTTTCTTTGGTGCGCTCAATATTTTAAAGCATTTTCGTAAAAATTATACCTATGTTTGGGAAGACATAAAGGTTTTTCTTTAATCCCAAATGTTTAAGTATGCTTTCTGCTCATCACATGCAGAGCGTTCTACGAAAGTTTACAAAAGTAACAGAATTCGAGACAATATGCTAGCAAAGCATTTTATTAAAATTCAAAGTAAATATTTTGATCGTTCCGGAAAAAATTAGTAATTGTTGCAAACGATTTTTAACTGCCCGTGTACGAAGCGTTGCATGATTTTCCTTTCAAAATTTTGAAGCCAGATATGTAGGGCAATTTATGTAAAAATTCTAGTTGAATGGCGTTAGGATTTTGAAATGTATTAGCATTTTAGCCGGCTGAATTTCAGTTTTTCTCTAAGAGAAGCTAAAATGATGAGTGGATATCAATAGATTAACCCTTTTTTACCTTTTGAATCTTTGAATAGTTATATTGAATTGTGTAAAGGTCAGAGCGTAAAATTAAAGTTGGTATACCGAAAACGTATTTTATCCTGTGTGAATTGTTTGACGATTAAAATTCTCATAATTGTTGATAAAATATTTGCAACCGATTTTTCTAATATTTTATGTTTATATACAGAGAACCGAGTCAATATATTTATTAAAATTTATGAATACAGTACGAAAATTTTTTTAGTCAATTCATTGTTTCTGACATTTTCATAGTTAGTATTAAGATAAACATATGGATGATGTGAAAATCATTACCATCGACAAAAAGACGATATGGGATTCATAATTATCCCTAGTAGCAAAATGTCATCGGCCATTGAAAGACCTTTCATAGAAACCCGATCACACAATGATCGGCCGATGAACGGATTCTTATCGGATAGGGATGAATTCTCATCGGGAATTGCTCCGAAATGTCTCATCGGCCATAGATCAGCCGATCATCGATATCGGGTGAGTTTTGCTAGCAGGTACGATAAAAAACCGAGCAGTGCGGTTTCATGGCGATGAATTTCCGATAACTTTCAGATGAATATCCAAACAGATTTGGATGTGTTTACGATGAAAAATTGGTTGTTCAAATAAATGGTTGGATGTTTTTTTAATAAAAAAGACGGCCAATAGATTTTAGGTTGCAAAGATTTTGGCAATAAACACATGGATATCAAAAAATACCCAATTAAGGTAAATGCTCCAGTAGTGGGCCACTTAAGGGTATTTCCTCAATTACTATCTAAACTTTTGAGAAGTTTCGCTAATCTATATTTTTTTATGGTTGTTCAAACTTTTATCTAAAATAATAATCACCTGAAATATCAAAATAATTGTAATATAATTTTTAAAAAAATTAAAATTTAGATCACTCCTATGTACCAGAAGTGGGCATAGCAAACTTTTGATGTACCAGTAGTGGACACACCAAAAGTGGGCCACCCAGATTTGTCAATTATGCCAAATAAAAAAGAATAAAATTATTATATAAAGTAATAATAACAATACATTATACACTATAAAAATGGCTTGATATAGGTGAAATCTTTTATTTATAGATTCTAGTCACATGAGATTTACATTTTTTCTCTAACAGCCGTTTTTTTATTAAAAGTTTATTCTAATTATCGATATTTCATTTTAAGTTCTGTTTGGGGCATTATGGATATTAAATCGTGATATTTTATGTCTTGAATAAATCTTTTTTTTCTTTTATCACCTTGCCTCTGCGGCCAGAAAAGAGCCCTTTTAAATGGTGACGGAATATTTTTCGATGGTCAAGCAATACGAGAGTTATTATTGTCTGCCTCGTTACAGCGCCCAACTAATTCTTGAATATCAGTCTTTTCATCAACAGTACTATAAAATATTTATTATTTAAATAAATGGGTAGAATGTTCCATTAGTGTGCCAGTAGTGGGCCATTAGTGTACCAAAAGTGGGCCCAGTATTGGTTCTGATAAAAATAAAGCAAATCTAATTAAATAAAAAGACTTTACAAGATATAACCTTCTTATTAAACATCACAAAACAGTCTATTCGAGAGAAAGCATGTGCTCCAGTACTGGCCCCACCTAGGCCCACTACTGGAGCATTTAGTAAAACATTGATCCAAAATTGGGCCACCCTTCACTATCCATAAATTATCAATATTATTTAATTTAAAGATAGTTTATAATACATTCATTATATAATCAAATAACATCAATAACAATTCATTCTAAAAACAAACAGAATGTATGCTAAAAAATAGTTGAAAGAAGAGTTACCTCTTAAGGAAATCACTAAGAATAAGCTAAAAATGCGTCTCTCAAAGACCAACTTCAACAACAAACTTTCTAGCTCCAAAATAAACAGGAAATAAAGGCTGTGCCTTTGGTATTTAGTTGATAAGGGTTTCAGAATACCAGAGGTAGATCTCTTATTTCATTGCAATGTTGGAATTTCTTGTTTTACAACTTAAATATTCAAGTGACCCACTACTGGAGCACTTACCCTATTAATATTTTATGAGATGCCAAAGAACCAGTGATGGTGTTAACAACTTGGGCCCCTCATTAAAAATAATGCATCATGCTTTTGCATAGTTCACTTTTCCAGCTATTTAACAAATTATAATAGGGAAGTTGTGTTACTTTAAATTCAAATTTAGTGTGACAAAACTTTCCAAAATTATACAGCTGATTTATTTGACATGTTTATAATGAACTCTCCATTGATGATTCACAAAATATAATTAAAAGTTGATTGTTCGTTACATTTTCGGAAAGAAAAACATTTTTGTTATAGTTCATAAAATTATTAAAATATAGTTTCTGTGATGCAGACAATTTTTAATGACTCTTCAATCAAAATTGTCCGAATTTTCTTTCATTTAGATGGAGTATTGGGCATATATATATATATATATTTTGGTTTAACGTGTTACAGTTATAAGCTGCAAAGCTCCATGAACAATAAATTTTAAAATTTGATAAGCTTTTTAAAACTCATGATAAAAATTGTAAATAATCTATAATATTATGGTTGACACAATTGCATATAAAACTTTTTTGCTAGTAAAAAATATTAATTTTCAGTAAAGTAAAAGCAAACAAAAAGTAAACTTTAGTTTTATTTTACACATTTACATATAATCATTTCACACTTTTATTTATGTTTTTTCAGTAACTTCTTGGACTTCCACTTCTGTTGCTGCCGAAAAGATTATTTCTCATGGCACCTAATGAAAAAAGAAATCAATGTACCATTATTAATTTACAACAATTATATATAAATCATACATTGATTTGAAGAGATAAATCACTCAACAAATTTATAAATTCGAGGCACGTTTCTGAATGAAAGTTTTTTGGAACCAATGAAACGCTCAAAAGATAATTAACCAAATTATATTTGGAATGTGGAGATCTGGTCTCTGGCTTCATAAGTTTCTTAAGAGGGGGAGGGGGGAATTAGCTTTTCCTTCCCAGGAGGTTCCAAAAGGAATCATCGAACCAAATATGAAAATTAAAAATAATAACACACAAAATTCAAAATCCTATCCCTTTATATTAAGTTCAAAACCCTTAAAATTTAAAGTAATTTTTTTTCTGTATTCTATTGAAATGTCCCTGCCTTTACCCATAAAAATATGGAACATGAATGACATACTTGTAATAAGCTAGAAAATGTTTGAGACCGAGTTATTTTAGACAAAGTGCTTCATAGTTTATCTATAAAGTATATAAAACTTTCTTTTTAGTTTATGAAAATTATAAATAAACAATCATACAATAGTGACAGATTATTTTCACTTACTGTTTCTATTGAAAGGTTGAATTATTTTCAAAACAAATTCATTTGTTCACATTAAATCCCTCGGTTGGGACTGTCATTTCAACTGTTCATTAATTACGTTCCTTTTTCTGAGAGAAAAATGAAAAGTTGGAGATAAAAGATTTTGCTCTCAAGAGTTCAATATCAAATCCACTATCAAACTCCAAAGATTTGTAAGGTATGCCCATCATCAAAAGTCAAAATTTTTGATGGATAACAAGCAATAACACTTTATTACAATACAGAACATTCTCCAGCAATATCCTCTCATATTTTCTAAAATATCGTATTAGCCAGACACACACACACACAAAATCAACTTGTTTATGAGATTGAATTGAACATACCAAATTCACACTCTTAGTTGCCTTCAAACGACAAATTAGTTGAGAGATGATGGCTGAGTGTCCTCCAATACCGCTTAGAAAATCACTCTGAAAGAAAGAAAATTGATTAAATGCACGATTTGATACTGTTCTTTAATTTAAAATTTTGATGATTCCATAAGATAATTTAATGATATTTAAAAATAAAGCATTTCCCTTAAATAAATTCACACCTATTGCTATTAACACAATACTGGAAGAGATATTGCCCCAAAACTTGGAAAAACATCTAAATTTTGAAAAAATTGAAAATGGCCAATTTCTTAAAAATAAAAAAAAATCTTAATTTGTTAGATAAACAGAAATAAACAGTTAAAAGATTGTTACCCACAACTGATATGAATTATATGAGAAGCTAACAGTTTGTATAAGAAGAAAATGGAAAAAAGCAAAATTTATTCTTCTCGCTCAATCAGCTTTCTGTCTAAATCACATGTAAAATAGATACCCAAAAATAGAAGTCAAAGAAAATTTCACATATATGTTAGATATTCTTGTTCATATGAACAAGGCGAAGGTTTCAAAAACATATTTGATGCTATAAACATAATAATGGAAGAGATATTGCCCCAAAACTTGGAAAAAAATCTGAATTTTGAAAAAATTGAAAATGGCCAATTTAGAGGGAAAAAAATCCTAATTTGTTAGATAAACAGAAATAAACAGTTAAAGGATTGTTACCCACAACTGATATGAATTATATGAGAAGCTAACAGTTTGTATATAAGAAGAAAATGGAAAAAAGCAAAATTTATTCTTCTCCTAAATATGAGCTTTTTGTTTGTCACATGTATATATGCACAACAATTTAAGTAAAAGAAAATTTCACATATGTTATATATTCTTGTTCGTATGAACAAGGCAAAGCTTTTAAAAACAGTTTTAATATTATGAACAGAAAATTGGAAGAGATATTGCCCCAAAACTTAGAAAAGCATCTGAATTTTGAAAAAAACATTAAATTGCCAATTTCGAGGAAAAAATCTTAATTTATAAGAAATACAGAAATTAACATGTTATAATATTGTTACCCACAACTGATAGGCCCAGAAATCATCTGTATTTGACTGGTCGAGAAGGCTGTTGAAGACGGTGCGAGAGCGTTTGTTGACATTCCATTGGAGACTAGAAACTGGAAAAGATGGTACGAGAGCAATTGTTTACACTGTCCAAAATTATCAACAATTTTTATTATGTATGCGTGTGCAAACTTCTTTATACACAGAGAGCAATTAATTATTCTAGCATGAATATATTGTTTTGCACTGAGAATGAAAATTATTCAATCATAGGTTGCATGCATCTAACCTTCAAAAAAGCTTTATAATAATTTTATTCATTTACTAAACATACCGTAAGTAATAAAATTAATAAAGTTAATTAAGAATAAAATAAATACTTACATTTTTTCCAATTGAAAACAGTCAAATGAAGACTATCAGATCGACGCTAGGAAATGGCATGACAGCCATTGCAATTGAAATACTCTCGAACAACACATCACAGGGTTGTTGACCAATCAAATTCGACCATCAGTATCCGAGATCGGAACAATATCTATATGCCGTGAATTTCCGATTGGCAAATTTTCATCGGAAAAACTGCTCGTAAATATATCATTTTCCGATCAAATTTTACCAATTCGGAAACCGGTTCTAGGATACTGATCTAAACGATATGGTCTCGAAGATACTGGATCAGTTTCCAATGAATTCGATGAAAGGCCAGGCAAAAAACGATGAGTTCATGCTACTAGGGATATAAGATTTTAAAATTGTAATCGAGATACAAACCATCTGCATTAGCAATTAGAGATTCTACGCTGCTTTAAATGTATAGATGTATCATTTATTATTAAACTTTTACTTGAAGTGAAAGAAAAAACGGTTTAAATTTTTAATTAAGTAATTTTAATAAAATGAAAAGATTAAAGTAAGTTTTTATATTAAAAACCTTTTGTTTAAAAATTTAAAGAATTATTACAAATTATGATTAATAATTAAAATGATTATTACGTATAATTAAATAATTATTGTAGTTAGTAATTAATATGATTAATAAATTATTATTATTTTATTAATATTATTTTTTATTCTTAAATATTAATAAATATTAATATATTAATTAATTAATTAAATAATACGTATCGTTGTTAAGGGAGCAGTAGGGTCTGGCATTGTCGTGCAGGAGGATGACACCATCACATCGTTTGCGTCGGATGGCTTTCAGATGTGGACACATAATTTGCCCATAAAAAACAAATAACGACTCGCATCTCCAAGCGACACCGCTTTTCTATACGTCTGGCAATTTCAATCGCTCTGACGTGTTTGCGAACTTACACTATTTACCCACACAACACTGTCAGAAATCTAGCGCCATTTGTCTCCATTCTGGGGAAAAATATTCCCATCATAAAAATTTCTTTTCAAATGCTGCTGCTTCTAACCTTTTGTTTCTTTTTATCTATCCTAGTATATGAGATTAGGTACCTATTTCAGTCTTTTGCTTCAAAGCAGGTATATAATAAAATTAGCTTTGCGATAAGAAAGGAAATCACAAATACTTTTGGAGTGTTAATAATAAAATTATATTAAACGTTTAAACCCCCACTCTTTTTCTTCCTTCTTTATTAGTAATGTTATATGACAACATTTTTGGAAATAAAATTGATTAAGAAAAATAATAAAACTTATAATGTAAAATTAGGGTCACAGCAAGGATTTCTGGAGTCCCCAGGCAAATAAAAACTCATGCGTTTCTCATCAGTTACGAACTCACATATTCACACGCATAGGACATTATAAATAGTTTTCGGATTTTTGAAATAACAAAATATTATTTAAACTCTACAAAAGAAAAAAATATTTATTTTCTGTAATTGTAAATTTAGAAAACAAAAATCACCAGCCCATTATTTGCAATTATCCTTTTTCTGGAGGCTTGTTTTCTTTTGATTGTCATCTCAACAGTACCATTTTTAGCTTTGATTGCTACATATGAATGTTGAGCTGACATCTATAAAAGGTACGAATCCAACAAAAATCATATTTTCTAATTAAAAAGATAATTAATGTTAATTAAAAGTTAATTAAGCTGCCTTACTCCAAAATAGCGTTTTCATGCATATTTCATTCATGTTATAATATTAATGGGATTTTTTGAAAGAGTAAAATCATAGAGTTTTGGCAGACAATGTGTTAACATGCATGGGGCCACAGTAGCCTTCTGGTAGGTCTCGGCATTGGGGTCAGAAAGTTTCCAAGTTTGAAACCCGACTTAGTGGAAGAACCTCCGTGGTGAGGTATACTTAAAATCCGACAGAGTCAAATACTCTCACGCTGATTTGGCACGAATTTTGACGAGAGCATTGCCGTCTAAGGTGTCGTTCTGACCACTGTTCAAAAGTACTAAATTCGTCCCAAAATGGAACCCTTATTGCTTCAGAACGAGAACTAAATATAATTAAACTAAAGATCTGAAAGTCAAAGAACTTATAGATATGCATGAACAAATCGCATCTATAGATGCCTGAGACCGAAATCCACCAGAAAAAGAAAATTGCAATTGCAAGTTTGGCGAGAGTTTTACTTATTTTAATAAGTGTTACAAATTTTGGAGACAACTGGCTATAAGGAGGAACGTGTTGTAGCTGCAAAGCATTAAAAATTATAAGATTGTTATGAAGAAATTTTATGCGTAAAAGAAAAGTCGTTGAGTCATTAAAGGAGGTGGTGAGATTTTCGGAAATCATGTAAATATCTCCTTTTCCGATTACGCTTTTATTTAATTATGTACTACTTTGTAATGATATCTATGGAAATGGCATTCTTTATTACATACTTTCCTTTCAAACAGCCGCAACTTTCCTCTAAACAGCAAACCATCTCCTCTAATGAATTACATTTCGCATGTATTTATATGCCTGACTTTTCATATAAATGAATGCAAAAAAACCATAAAAACCGCGCTTTTAAACAGTCCCATCTATCGCACTGCAGCCGTACTGAAAATTTGAATTGGAAAATTATATAGCTTTGTTATGCTCGATTACAGGGGAGGTTCGTACACACCGAACACACGAGCACGATCTTCGTGTGTACACACCGAATAACCGCAGCACTCCCAACCCTTTTAGTGCTTAAACAACTTAACTGGTTTGTTTTCTCAGCTATCTAATTAGATGACAGCTTTTTTTTGGGAAGGCATTGTCATTTGAATTTAAATGATAACCTAAAGAGCAGTTGAAATGTTTATGGATTCCATGTTATTTTAGTATCGAATTATAGCGTCTGTGATTGACTACGTTTTAGCTTATAATTTTAAAATGGCGAAGATCCGATGGAAGTACGGTGCACGGGCGCAACAGTTAAGAAGTTCAATTTAATAAGAAGAAAAGAATAAGAAGATTTTAGAAATTTTTACTTGTTATTAAAATCCATCAAAAATCATAAGCAATTTGAATTTAAGCGCTTCCAACCTTCAGGAAAACACAAGGGAAAAAGTTGTGCCTTTCTTTGTTTTTTATACTCAAAAATAAGACTTCTTGAAAGACTCGAATTTCCCGTAGTCCGGAATTACTTCAACTTCTCAAACGCAGTAACAAAGCACAATTCACTTGAAACAGCAATCGCTATCTTATACTGAACTGTTCCGTCTCCTTCTTTTTCTATTTCAAGATTTTGAATGGTTTGCAAAATTAAATTGGTGTACGATGGGAAGTGACTTCGTTATTCGTTTCTTTTGCACCCGGTTAACATTTACGCTTCATAATTAATATCTATCACCGCTACGAATTTCTGATCATACGACAAGAAGTGGATTATGTATACTTAAGGAATAGTTCTTTTATTTTTCCTTATCGTTCATTTGTTGGACTTTTTTTGCGTCATACCACTCAGATCAGACATTCTTGTGGCCTTAAGTTTATTGTCTACAGTGCTTTGAATAGGAATAATTAATTTCTAACAATTCAGTATAAACTTCTAGATGTACACAAAAAAGTATTTAAAATTTTACTAAAACACTATGGATACAACGAAGTATTTTCTTGACTTCAGAGTTCCAAATATATGGAAAGGTTGATGTATAAGGGTTTATTAAACTGTACACCACACCAGATGTGTTTCAAGCACTTGCAACTCTTTTAAACATTTTGCATCCTTTTATCTTTCATGTTTTCCAATATCTGTAAGCAAAGAAGAGTTAATACATCCGTCAAGACTTCCTTGGATATAGTACTTGAACAAAGTTTGCTTAATAACCGGTTCAAATCGAATTGTGGCCCTTTTATTTAACGTATTAAACTTTAACTAATATTAACTTATTTGCATCATTAAAAAAGTATGATAAGGCAAAAGAATAAAAATATATTCATATGATGAAAATGGCACAGAGAAAACATTCAGTATGCTCCATGTAAAATGTTTTTGTAAGTTAATATTTCAGTTGAATTTTCTAGAAATACATAATCATTTTTAAATATTTTCCTTAAAGTCGAATTATTCACTTCTAAAGAAGACATTTCTTTATAAATATCTAAACACATAAAGAAATACATTCTTGTTTTGTTGTTTTTAAATGGTTTGTTTCATCTAAAAGCTGCATATTCAAGAAACTACCAGATTTAATTTATAGAACAATTGTTTGAAAACAATCTGATTCGAATGAATGTCATTTGCTAATCAGTATTCTAAACTTATACTCGTAAATATGTGATCGTACATGCATTCCAAGAAGCAAATTTAAACTTCACTAAACAGCACTACAAACTCTGATATTGCGGATAAATTTTCCAGCTTAAGGCATTATTTCTAGCACAAATATGCTAGCGACTATTCGGAAGAACCATCAATATATATACCGAGAATATATACCAAACACCTATAATTTGTTTCTTCAATCTCATTTCATAACACCGAAAATATGGAAGAGGAAATAACATAGGTAATAAAAGGTATTATAGTACAGAATAATAAGAAAATTGAAAAAAAGTCTCAAAACGGGAAATTTCTTTAATATACTACATTAGATACTCTATCGAAATAATAAGTAAACCTCTTCATACTATCTGGCTCTTTAATCAACACGTCTTTAGAAAGTATAGAAAAAAATATAAAAAGATATTGTATTTTTTTACCTCTATCACTGTTAACACTTCAGTTAATTTGCTCTTATATCTTTATGTTTTTAGTTAACCTATTGAAAGAGAAAGTTTTGTCATAGTCAAGGAATTCAATTCGTTTGATGAATCTTCACATTTTAGATATCCGTGATTCCTAAAAATCTATTTATGGAATTACGTCTGTCTGTCTGTGAATTCTATAACTCATAAATGAAACGAGTTGCATAAGTTAAATTTGGTATGTGGCGTTAACACCAAAATTGTATAAAGAATCGTATTTCGTAAAAGCAATAGTCATCAAGTGCACAGCAAACCCTTTAACGGACTATAGTAAGCGATTAAAATTTCCAATTAATCATTCCTTGACATAAAACTGTTATCTAAACATCAGTAACACGACAGTAAGAGTTAGATATCAGTGAAATACCTTTTACTATTCTTTATCACCACTCAAAATTTATTGAGTTTAAATTGGCAACATCTCAAAACTATAGTATTAAACTTGGTTGAACGACGAAGATATCTATAAAGGTTTGGAAGAAATCTGCCCAAATCTATGTCTCCTTTTCGTCACGTGAACACGGTAACTGAAAATGCAACGAGCTCCAAGCATGAAATTTGGCACATTGTTTTATTAACAAAATTACAGATCTTCATCAAATTTTTTACCCAACAGATTAACGAAAAGAAGTCCAAAATCAACATTCGAATATCTTCTCTATAATGTCGAAACAAGACATTAAATGCTTTATACTAGGGGATTTATTTCAGAATGTGAACACCCCACCGGTTTCATGAGCAGCTGGATTCATAAAACGTGGCTCAAAATGTCATTTAGTTATATTAAACGTCCCTTTTTGAAGCAACACGAGGACTGCTTTGGAATGGTTGCCAAAATTTTGAGCCGCGATTTTATGTTGAGGAAGGTACTGGGCTGACCCCTTCCCTCTCCGGGCTTTGACACTGCGCCAGTGGAAAGACGTTTGACCCAAGCATTCAAGTTTATCGATACCAGATATGAGGCGCACTTTCAGTGGAGTCGGGTTTCGAGCATGGGGCTCTCTGGCCCCGAAGCCGGTCCTTACCACTAAGCCACCACGCCCCTTCTTCAAGAAGATTGTTCGATAAATATTTAACAGAGCTTCAGCAAAAATCCATCTATTTATATGAGAATTAATTAGATTTTTTAAAGGAATTTATCAGCATACATTGAAGAAAATCAATGCATTTAGAGTTTTTGCTTGATTTGCTGATGAAAAGATTTGCCGTAGTTTACTTTAAAAAAAGAAATAAAAGAGGACAGAAATGGAAATAATTTTTCCACGAGTAACGGAAGAGATTTTGAAAAGACAGAATATAAATTAAAAAAGAGATGACATTTGCAAATTATTAAACCGAAACAAAACATTTTTCCTCTTCAAGATTTCTGCATTACAGAAAAAGGCGGCAGATAGTTAGTAGAAATATAATTCTTTTTAAGTATTTAAAAATTAAAAAAAAGACATTTTTCCTCAATTTCTTGTCAAAATACAGAGGGAAAAGAAAAAGCGGAATCTAAATGTAAAATGTTGTTCTGTATCTGCCGTTTGAAAATAATTCGTGCTTTCTTTTTGATAAGAGCGTTATGATATTTTTCTCAACAAATGTTTTTAATTTCCATCATTTGGATTAGTTAACAACATTCCAAAAGAAATAAATTCAAAAAAGTTGTATTGAAGATTAAAACACAAAATATTCTGAAGCTCAAAATGCTTTTTTCCTTCGGGGGTTGGTCATTAGTGCTAAAAGTGTTCTTGTTTTATTTTTGATGATGAATACAGATAAAGATTATGAATAAAGATTAGTCAACGTTTTGAAAAGAAATATTGCAATCCCAATCAAATCGCATGATACGGAATTTAACAGAAACCATAAAATAGTGTGTAATCGCAGCTTAATAACGTGATCTAATGTAAAAAAATCATCCAATTTAGAAGCGACACAAGGCTTAAATTGAGATAAATAAGTGCGCTAAGTTGTTACCTTGCTCAACAATAAACATTGTTTGTTGTTCAACTACGGAAATATTTTTTATCATTAGATAAAGATGTAAGTTTCGACTTAAAGCACGGAATCTCTAAAATAAGAAAAATGTATTCGATATTAATTCATTTGTAGAGCATTTCAGCTTTTTAGTATTTTTAATGACTAAAATTTAATTAGAAACATCTGATTGATTGCTGTTTATAGAATTACCGTGAGCATAATTACTAATTAGATAATACGATGAAAAATGAATTCAAAATTTATTAAAAATTATTTTTAGGCACATCAAATATCTACTGAAAAAGAATGATTTAAAATAAGGAAACCTGAGTAAGATGAAAGAGTTTCTTCAATTCACACTTATATTTCATATTGAGCATATCGGCTGAGAAAAAACTTGTCTCTATAAATATGTTTTTATATTTAGTGTAGCCATTTATTTTGCTAAGAAAACTTCCTTTAAGGTAGTAAAAAGTTTATCCGGGAATATTGTGTGAAATTTTGAAGTTTCCTTGAAAACAAATGTTTATTTCTTTCCTTCCTCTTTTCCCCTTAAACGGAAATTGGTTTTCTGAAACACAACAAGAATATCATTAAGTGAATAAAGAAGATAGCGCCATCTATTGTTTTCAATTGCGGAAAGTTAGCTCTTCAGTATTTCCCAATAGAAAAAAAGTTAGATGAAAAAGATAGCAACCCCAAAAGATGTTACGGAAAGATATTTAAGAATTCTCTCAGATTCCACAGAATACTATAAAATAATAAGTGAATTATCTTAAATTTATGATTGAATATACTCGAGAAACACTTAAGCATTAAATATGCTTCAGAGCATTTAGAATGATCACTTAGCATTAAATCAATATTCATCCATAATAACTGGCCAAATAATATTAGAACAGAAAAGAGAGCAGAAAACGTTATTTATCAAAATCATTCTCTCTCTTAGGTAATACCATCCATTTTCACTCTCAAGTAATCACTTCCATATTCTATCCGTTGTGAGGTAATCTCTTCCAGAGCTGTTTCCCTCATGTTTCGTTAAAAGTTTTCAAGATCTCTTTGCCCTGTGTTTCATGATATGTTAAAGGCAACTGCGTATGAATCTACTGACATTTAACTCCCTTTTCTTACGAGTTAAACGTGTGTTGGATTTTATGACATCAAAGCCATATTTAATGAAAGCTGCTGTCGGGTGAATTTGAGTAGGAATGAACTAATGTTGTTCTCTAATATTTACAGAAGCACTCACCAGTTCAAACAGTCGACTATATTTGTGAATTCAGTAGGAATTTCCGATCAGAAAATATTGTATTACGAAAGCGTATATGCGTAAGCAGTTATCTGCCAATTCATTTTGTGTCAAAACTGCTGAATCAGGTTCATGTTTAATCGCACTGCCCGTCAGACAAGATGAACAACAACACTTCAGAGATTTGGGTTCTAGTTTTATATATTTTTTATATTTATAATTAAATTGCATACATTTTTTTCTCTTTTCTAGATTGTGTTATAGATTTCGCTTTTTTTTTGTAAATACTTTTGCGTGCGCCTCTAGTTTTTTGTCCCCTTTTGATTGAAGCTGTACGAAATATTTATGTTGTAAATTTCATTTATTTCTTTTCAGCATTTATTTTATTATTACTTCTTTTTTATTCATTTTCATTATATTTTTATTTTTATAGTTATGTATGCTTATTTATTTATTACTATCTGCCTTCGGTGACCAGCGTGTTCGCCGAAATATGATTTCATTGAATCTTGCATCATTTTATATTCATCTCTCCTTTCACAACGTAATTTTGAACTTCAGATTGTAGTAGACATTTACCCCACGTTCCTTTAGGGACCTTTCACATATTTTGCTCATTGTCTGCAAAAATGTCCCAAATGGATTAAAATAACTGAAAATATCATGTAATATCTAATTGCACGCTGTCGGCGCCATCTTCACTTTCTTATTTCTCTTGTAAAATATGCTTTCGATTTCAGAATTAAAATGGCGCGTCACATTTTATGGTCAGCGGCAGGTTAGCTGGAATAAACATGCTGAAAAAATGGAAAAATAGCAACCGTAATCATTCAGGTTATTGGATATATTTTTTTAATATACGTGATGTCTCAGAGTGCTTGGTTTACCGATTCCATAGAAATTGTGATGAAATAAAATATGAAAGCAAGATGTATCAACATATTATCTAAGCTTTCAACAATGACAGAGAAATGCCATCAAATATTTGTTTAAACAATGAAAACGATTTAAATTCCGTTGCAACAAAAAGAAAGTATTGTTGTATATAGTGCCAAAAATATGTTTAAAAATACATAAAAATTAGAGAAAACATTTAAGGCAACTTAATTGATATCATTGAGAAGGTAATTTTTTGCACTTTCAGATGGTGTAAAATGATTTTTGTGCTGTAATGTGTTCGAAAGTTATTAAAGATAAACGCCGAAATTTCGCTTAATTGTTAATTAATTAAAATTTCTAATTGAAATTTCAAAAACGTTTTCCGAGGAGCACATTCTCACCTTAAAAAGTACTTTTATGCCAAATTTTGTAGGTCTAGGTCCATCCATGTGCCCTGTAGAACGCCAACACAAAGACACGCATACACTTTATCCTTTATTATTAGTAGAGAAGTATTCTTGCTTATTGTTGTGAAAATATCTGCCATCTAATATGGGGTAATACATTCATATTTTAATGTCTATCTATTTGGATTTTTTTATTGTCCTGTATTATTATTGTTGTTGTGCAATTATTTTTATTGAAGTTTCTTTTCCAGCCGACTCGCATCAAGCTATCGGCAAGCTGGGTAGTCTTTAAAAATGAAAAAAAGAAAATTATCAACTTAAGACGTTCCTGGTCTGAGAGTCGAGGTTCGATTCTTAGATAATGCTCGAGCGTTTTGTGTGAAACAGAAGTTCGTAATGTCTTTCAATCATTTGGAAATTGGTAAAGCACTTGTCTGTTTCTACACCCAAATTTACAACACTCTTTTATGAAGATATTTTGAGATTTCATCCTCTCGTAACCTCAAGATTAAATAATAGGCAATCGTACATCATGGCTTTTGTTTCTTTTCATAATAATTGTAGAATTTGTGTGTGTGTGTGCGTTCGTTTGTGTGTGCATGCGTCCGTGTATGTGTGCGTGTCGAAACTTGTTCTCTTAACCACCAATTCATGCATCTCTGAAATACAGCATGTTTTCTTGCAAAGTTTAATCAATTGCTACTTACTACAGAGACATTAACTAATCAAGTACTTTGTTTTGGCTAAACATGTTGACTAACATTTCAAAGAATTCATATCCAAACATCAATTTTCAAAACTTTTAAGATAGTATATCTTCCAAAATCCGTTAAATGTGAATTATATACTGCGATGGAAATTTTAAAACGAAATTCCCTTAACAGTTTGAAACTTAATTCAATTTGTGTCAAGAACAATATGCTACATTCACGTTCACTTCTCTTTCAACCTTATAAATTGAATTATCTCAATCGCTCTTGATTTAATTCCACTTGATTCAACTGCGTTTTGTTTCTACAGTGCGTTTAAAGTTTTATTTTATTTGTTAGGACCATAAACAGACTATTTTCAGTAGTAATGCGATGGAAGTTTATTTAGTTTATTGATATTTATATACCATAAAAAAGATTCTTTTAATTTATATTCAAATAAGAGCTATTGATGTTTTATGTTTAGTTATAAAATATAAAATTTTCATTGTAAACAAAGATATGATGTTTTTTTACAAATTTGAAATGAAAAAATCTATAAATTGAGAAGATGACATAATTTTGTATTTCAGAAAGCTCAAAAATGAAATAGGACTTATCAAGACAAATCTTTCGTATAGAAAAAACAATAAAAATTAGAATAATAGTTAAGTTTCATAAGTAATTACAAATGTTCAGTTTAGTGCTGGGCGATATTAAATACAACAGAAAATGCTGTGAATCAACCACTGTGCCACCGAGGCCTATGCTTTTAAAACCGATTTAAGCTAATTTATTGCACGCCTACTTGACATTCGTTAATTTTTCTAGGAAAAAAAGGATTTAGCAAGTCTCTCCGACATGCTCTACATCAATATCATTAACAACAATATCACATCAACGTTGTTGTAAAAAATACTGTGTTTATATTTAGGAAATCTAAACACCATTATTACGAAGATATGAATAATTGAAAATACTTAAATTGCCACGTCTATATTTCATCTTCATTAAATCGTAAAATTCTGTGTCGAATGAGTACCAACTCCATATATTTTGTTGCCTTTGTACGCTTACAAATTTTTATCAAAGTTATAATAATTTTCCAATTTTCAAAAAAAAAATCTTTATTCTTACAAATGACGAAGTATACAATCAAATAAGAGGTCTGTCAAAACGTCTATAAAATCCCATTTTTTAAAATCTTTGTCTTCAGATAAACCTTTATAAAGTCTGTAAGGCCGGATTCTTCTATACAATTATCCCCTTTTTAATTTGACTTTAAGGTTTGATTATTTATTCATTTCTCCGGTAATTTTTGTCTACTATTGTATTTCAGATGCAGCAGCATGTTGTCCGCTCTGGATGCATTGTATTCTTTTTAATCTTTTTGCATTTTTGTCTCCTGGTTTGCTAGCTTTCTTGGTATTAGATGTTTGCTACCGTTTTTCTATATGTCTTTTAAAAATAGTAGTGAACTCTTCTTTCGTGCTTTCGTCCAATAATGATATCGACGTTCGTTCTTTCCTTTCATCGTTCTTTAAGTGTTCATGATCTTCACAGAAATACTTGATGCACTTGAAAATGACAAGTTTTTATTCTTGTTTTGTTCTCCACACAAAGCCACAACAATTCATAAATTTCCTGTATGATTTACCCAAAGTTTTACGAAACAACACTTTCCTGCTGAAATGACGCAGATATTCGTTTGCACATTTATCGTTTGAGATTCTGAAAACACTGAATGTTTTCTGAATTTTTTATCATTTTCTGCGCCCGACCGGAAAAAAAACATCGCATACTGTTCGTTCTTCGACTCCCTGGGTTTTCAGCCTTCGGATGAAAAGAGACTCTGTAACATTGAATGACTTAATACACTGATTAGGATTTTTTATATAGTCGTAAAATTTTAACTAAACATCGCTTAGTATTTAAAATAACATTAATTGATATATTCGTGCATATGAAAATGTGTGCATTCAATGGATTAAGAGGGGAAGTTAAAGATTTCGCTCCTATTAATTTCGAAAGAAAACAATGCATTTGTATTAACTTTTTGAATGTATGGTAAAAACAGACTAAAGGGAAGAGAAAAACTAAGTATAACGAGAAATTCGAGGTAAATATCATTGCCTTTTTTTTCAGGCAACCGCGATGCTAATAAAATAAACGCGCACCGAAATATTACTATTTTATTTACTTCTTTCGCCTCCGCACAATGCGTAAGACGTATGAGAGAGCGTAAATTACATTATGAGAGCGAATACATTTGTCGCTGAGAACGTATTTTATATGCATAGCAATAAAATATTTAAAGTGGTAGTATTAAAGTATATTTTACATTGCTTATAATTTGCTCTTGTTTTATATTAAACTAGCAGTACGCGCACGGCGTTGCCCGTGGAATCAGGACTTCAACAAAATGAAAAAAAAAAAAAAAACGCCCACAATGACATGAAAAAGTTTTGAAAACAAAATCAAAACAAAAGATACACATTATTGATTTTCTCGCTTATTTTTTTTTCGCGATAAACAATATTAAAAAATTGCAACGTGAAAATTATTATACTGCAAGCAAAGTATGCGAGATGAATAAATGCGTTAAGTTACTGCCGAAAATAATAATCAGTCACTCAATTCAAGGTTATGACGTCACCTCCCCTTCAACCAATCACATAGCTATCTGCGTTCCGAAGTGCCGTGCCGCGCGCCGAACTCTCTCCAGAAAAATAACTCTCAACCGCCCAGAAATAAATTAATTAAAAAAAAACTTGAAAAGATATTTTAACCGTTGTTGTTTTAAATCCGACACAACCGTTCTACCTATATGCTGAAAAAAATTGAAAATAATAGTGTTATTAGAAAGTCGGATGCAACAAATTTAAAATCAAAAGTAACATCTTGAAGCCAAAACTGGGTATTTTTAAAAAATTTCTCAAAATTCAGTAAATTGCGTTAGGAATTCAAAACTAACTTCATTAGAACGGAAATCGCGTGCTCTTTCCGATGGTCTATCTATTTTTGTCGTACAATTATTTGAAACCATTCTATTGAGAAATTAGTGCGAAAAATCAACCAAAACAACACAAAACATTAAATAAAAAAATTTCTAGATTAAAATTTAAAATTTCGGCTTCGAGGTGCATTCAGTCACCATTACGACTACCTGTGTGCCAAATTTCATGGCTGTAAGTGCGATAGATTCGTCTGGACATCGCAGACAAACACACACACACACACGCACGCACGCACACAAACATTGCCTTTTATAATAAGTATAGATATATTTATGATTTTTAAAATGTTCACATTCCGTGTTGAAATAGAGTGCAGTGATCAAGCATTTTTATCTCGATATTTTGATGAATTACGGATTTTAAACCTCTTTGATACCAATTTTTGAAATAACATGTGTTGTTCGGTTCATTTGTGACCGTCATATCATACTGAACTTGCAGCTGTGTACTAAAATTTGAAATTAATTCTTAGCTTAGGATTAACTTTATCTATTCTCTATGTGAAGGCGATCACTAAAAATAGTAACAAGTTGGAAAAAAATTGACATCAGAATTGTAAAATCGTGTCAAACTTGGTTCCAATCGATTAAAATTCAAACGTAAACATGATTTTCTGTCAGGGAGTAAACGAAGTCATATTGAAAACCTATAACGAGATAATTATCGGGGTAAACACGCATGTTTTTTTCCCTTTTGTGAGCCGCAAAATTGATGAAAAAGACGAGGGAGATCTAATGGGAACTCTTTTATTTGTCTCAGCAAGCAGCAGAAGCATTTATCAGAAGGCCTATCAGTATGTAGCTCTGAGAACGAATCTTATATGCGCAACATTCATATTTTTATGGTGGTAGTTTTATAAGAAATTTTCCATTTCTTATGATTCACTAATGTTTGTTTCCAATATACCTATAATTTTAAAATTTTTTTCATTCCGTTATGAAATTTCTCACTCCGCTTAAGAGGGAAATTATAACATGAATTAATAAAATAGGAATTCGTATAAAGAATATTCATAATCCTAAGAATTTAATTATCGTATTTCAGTGTGATTACTGCAATATTCTAAATTCTTAATATGTAAAAATATCTTGTTCAAGTATTTGAAGGACATCTTACAGTGAGCATGCTGCATATAAAAAAGTTGTTCAATGAGTATCTAAACCACATGCTCATGATTTGAAAACCTGCACCTCTACAAACCAGAAGTCGGGTTACAACTGCCATCCGGGGGGGAATCGGAGTGATGGTCTTCTCAACGTTAATCGGAAACTGAAAGTAGAGTCATATTATCTATCACCCGCCTCGGCCGAACACCTTCGCCGGAAGCTCGTTCCGTCATCGGAGTGGAGGTAACTCAACGTCACGTCACTTACGATAACTACTAAGGAACCACGAACTCCCTTACTTAACCAGAAGATTCTCATTCATGTACTTATTGGTGCCTCCTCCCCGATGGGAATATACAGGGTGTCCGGCAATTGTTGGACACATTTCAAAAAATAATAAAATAATACTAATAATATTTGAACTATGGTTGATTTTAAAAATGAGAGCGCATATTAAATTTTTTTTCAGAATAAGTAACGTGCCGGTGGTCTAGGCAGTCATAAATTACTCGAAATAAAAAGTTTCTTTACAGGCATTATCGGCGAAAATATTAAAACTGGAAGGAAAAAAAGCATGCATTTGTAGGGAATTTTGAATTTTTCGCTCTTTACTTTGTTAATTCGCATGCAGTGTTAAAGTCAGTCATCGGTTACTGACACACAACTATGTAATTAGATTAATTAATATATTTAGAAGTATTAATTCTAATTAGATTTAATACAATTTAGATAGTTGAGTGTCAGTCAACGGTGACAGATTTCCATTCTCAATGGCCCACCGATCAACAGAAGCAGATGTGCATTTTCTGATTTCTTTTTTTAGTTTTTCTTGAATATCTCGAAAACTCTTCAGTTTTCACACTACTTGTGAATTAACAATTTAAAGAACGTAAAAATACCTACATATGCATGCTTTTAGTTTTCTTCCAATTTTAATATTTTCGCAGTTGATGGATATAAAAAAAATTGATTTCCAGAAATTTACGACCTCCTCGACCGCCGAAAAGGCATATTACCTACCTGAAAAAAATTGATATGAGCTCTCATTTTAAGGATACCGTAGTGAAACATTATCAGTTTCTTTATTAATTTTTGAAATGTGTTCACCAATTCTCTTACACCCTTTACTTCTACAAGCAAAAGAAATTTTACGTTTGTCTGTCAAACACTGTATTAGAGTATATTGTGTAAAAACTGTAAAAAATTGTAATTTTTTATTGACTTTTAAATTTAAGTTACACAAATTTGTTTTCATCTCCGAGATGCTGAAAAAGGCTTTCCTGAAGTTGACTCACAATTAAATTTCTTGTTGTTTTAGTCTTTCCTTAATATTTGTCACTGAAATCTGCTTGTTTAGCCATTAAATGAAAATCATTAAAATAATTTTTTTCAGAGGTTCCAGAGGGTGGAAGGTGCTCGAATAGGCCCTTCTATAAGACCTTTCATCCCCACCGAGGGGAAACACGATTTTTCGCGGATGAGAAGAGGCCAGATAAGTAAACGGATTTCCGTTTCTATAGTGGGTAAAGTAATGGTGTGGAGTTGAGTTACATCCACTCCAATGACGGAACGTACCTCCTACGGATGATTGAGCCGTGGCCGAAGACGGCTGTTAGGACACAGACCTCATTTTCCGATTGCTGCCGTGGAGGCTATTCTGTACTTGACCCAGAGTGCCTAAGCAGGTTGGGGGAATCTGCTTTCTTTCTTAACCTATAGGCTCCAACAGGACTTTATCCCGCTTTATCCTTGTCTCCTTCATGATTCTTCTTCAGTAGCCCTACTTTATTAACAGTGTTAACCTGAAATTGGCCAATCCATGGATAGGTTGCACGTGCTAGTGTAATAATGAATTTGTTATTCAATGAGCAACTGTGTTGACGGAAGTAAGAAGAATGCAGAAATTCATGGAAGATCTGCAAAGTGGCAACGGCTAGGGCAGGTTTTAGATCTTGAATATGTAAGATATCCTTCAGATAATGGAAGAGCATTTTTAATTAAAATCTTGAATTTAGGGCATGACAATAACTATACTTTATTACCATATTTAGATTATTAGAAATTTGAATATCCTGTATATAATAAAGTGTTTTATCTTTTAGAGAAATACTTTCATCCCTAAGGGGAAAAAGAAATTTCAACACGGAAAGAGAAAATTTTAAAATTATACATAAATTTAAAATTATACATCAGCGAATCAGTTATGCAAATTCCTTAGAATGTTTCCATTATACACGTATGGATACTAGACTTATTCTCATAGCTGGGCGTTTGTGTCGTTTATTAAATCTTGAAGATATCTTGTACGCCTTTGTTGTTCGCAGAGGCGATTATGTAGATAAATGAGTCGCACTTTATTCGCTTTTCCGGCATCTAGATGAAAGAAAAATAAAAGAGCATGGCTTTGTAAGGCTGCTTCATTTAAAGCAAATGGTTGCCGTGAGCAAGAACAGCCCACTGATTGGCGGTTCTTTCTCGCGGATGCTATTTAAATTATCTGAAATCAGTGTCCCCCAACCTTTTAGTGACACGCCTCACCTAAGCCTTTCGAAAATTCCTATGCCCCTATTAAACATACATATAATTTTTAATATTAAAAATTAATTTGTTCACTTAAGAAACTTACATCTTAGGTTTCAAGAAGAAATCACTAGGAAATTATTGAGAACACAATAAGTAAATATATAATGGGGAACTGAAATTCAAGTACGGAATAATTTTAATGAAAGACTTTTCTCTAATATTAGTAATTATTTATTTTTAAAAATTTCGTGACAGCCTTATGCTTAATGCTTGCTGCAAAGAGATTTTATCCTAGGTTACAAATTAATTAGCTTCAGTCTCAAGTCTTCCCGTTTTTTTATATCAAGCCGAATTCTTTTTTCTTTTTATTTTCGGATTGCCCCCCCGTGGGTCGTGGGACTCGCGTTGGGAAACACTGGTCGAAAATCATTTAAAATTGTAATATTCAAAGCTTCATAATTTCATTAAAATTAATACAGGATGGCACGGCTTGGGAAATATAGTTTGAGATGAGATTTGTCCTATTAGCACAAAATGTTCTTCAATATTCATACCATATCTTTACGATGTTATGCGGCATTTAGAATATCGTAACAACGTCGTGGAGATATCATAGAATATCTTGCGTTAATAGGGAAATTTCAATTTTAAGTATGTTCTATTAATATAAGAAAGTCCAATAGCCATTCATTTCCGGAAAATAGCCTTCAAACTTTAGGCTCAATTTATTTAGTAAATAAATTGAGTATTAATTATAAATTTATAATAGTAAACTGTTGTTATTGACCACCTGCGAAGTAGAATGAATGACAGCGTGCTTGCATACCAGCCGTCTGGTCAGTTTTTTAATTAGTTAAATAATTAAAAAAAACAACTTTAATGTTGATAAATAATAACTACAGTCACTTTCAACATGAAAACTCTTCATATAGCTATTTTTTTTAATTTATGAAATTTGTTCTACATTTTTAATTTTTATTCATGTAAAAGAACCAGTATGTTAATTATATTAAAATCATTTGAAAACTAAATATATTTTGATTTCTTGCACAGTTAAAAAGATAACAATTTATCACAACAACAATGTTTTAGTAAAAACTAATTATTATTATGACTAAAATATCTTTAAATCTTTCTAATTATTTTTTATTACAATTTTTAAATACGATTAAAATAATTACAAAACTTTCGTTCGAACTTTAAGGAACCGATTTTAGCCCAGAAAGATATAGGAGGTGTTAATGTATGAAATAATTTAAAAGATGATCCAAAATTTTAGAATTTCTTTCAGTAATAAATCTTTGACGAAATGTTTCTGATTTATTATGGCCGTCCCTTAAGCCTGGTATAAAAGTAAGTGGAAATTTCCCTAAGAAACTTCTTTAAAACACTGCATGAATGAATGACAGATATATCAAGAAGAAAAAAATTTTAAGAAGAGTACAGTTATGGGTCTGATATATTTCATGTTTGGTTTGATCAGAAGTTAAATCAATTTCAAAACCTTATTGACTGATTACAAATTTACTAAAGAATTCTAAAAACAGTGTGAACTCAACAACAGAAATTATGCTTATTTATAGATATGTTTTCTGAAACAATTTTTATTCAACGTATATGATAATTATTATTATTATAAAATTAAAACATATTTATCAGTAATTCGAATTTTAATTAATAAGCAAGCACAATGAGGATATGTGCAATAGAGAAATATGATGTGGAATAATTCTTAGGATACTTAAAGATGTATTTCTGAACTATAATTAATGTGGAGCATTATAGTAATCATAAAACAACATGACAGCGGTTCCCAACCATTTTGACTTAGCGGACCATATGTTTTGTAGAAAATGTTCTAAAGACCATTAATTAAATATGCAAGGAAAAAATACAAACACATATAATACATATATATACAGAGGGCCCATTGAAGCTACTTCCTCCCTCCTCCTTTTAATTTCAGAATGGCTGCAATTATAATCAATAAAGATTTCTCAAGGTATAGTCCAGTTGTTGGATTGCCAAATTCGGAATTAATTAGACAAAACCAGGGAATTGTTTTATTCCCAAAAGTTTAGGTTCGGAATGAACAAACTAAGTTTTCTCCCTCCTGCTAGGTGAGCTTTAGCCGCTGCGTGACATATTTTTCAGGAAATTGGACATTTTAAATAACCGAGCAATATCCCCAAAACACCTCATGCTATCAAAAGAATCACCTGCACAAAAGTTGTAGAGCTTGAAATTCTGAGCAAAATGAGTATCAAAACTTATTTTTTCAATGAATATTAAGCTCACAACGCCGCGCCGTTTCAAAGTTTTACCTTAATCACTAATGAAGCTCTGGAAGCGAGAACGGACCAAATGATCTGTTCGCCCTAGGTCCAATTATTTTATATAAATTTTAAATTTCTTCAGGTTTCTTTTAAAATTAATTTAAGGCTTTATTTAGCATATTTTGTGAGAAGCAAAACCAGCGTTATCAGGATTTAACAGAAAAAAACCACGGAATCAACCCTGATCTTTTCGTACTTCAGTGCCATTGGCTATGAAATAGATGGTAGTAGTATAAAAGATGTATTCAACATCATATATGCAGTTCGGTGAGGATAAAATGTTATCAGCAGATGCTTATTCCAGAGCTTTTAGGGCTCATATATTATGGCATTTAGTAATAATTAAAATAATCCTATCAAAAATGAGAATAACCGAAGAAGACAATGCAGGCATTACGAAGGCTCTTAGTAATATTGAAACCATTCTATACATAAACAAAATTAAATCAAACCCAAATTTCATAAGTTTGATAGAAAATTTCTCACAAAATTTCAGTGAGCTTGTCTAAACTTAACTCACATCTAAACTGCCGGCTCAATACTATTGCATGTTTACTGTAATCAAGCAATTTATTTATGCAGAAAGAAGTGGTAACTGGGATTTGCATGTACAGTGCATACAAATGATGCTTCCTTGTTTTCATTCCACTCGCCATGCCAAATCCTGTCATTTTTATTTGTAAGATATAATTGGTCTGAAATACAGACTTGGTCTGAATGAATACAAAAGTTTCACTCTCACAGAGTTTTTACAATTATAAGTTCTGATAAACTTTAGTGCTGTCTATGGTCTGAAATGAAGTGAATTCTCACCAAGCCTATTCTTGTAGAGTTTGATCAGAAAATTAAAGAGTTTCGTAACTTGTTATTTACCTCAACTGAACAACACATGGACGACCCGTTTCCAAAATGAACACCTCATATCTAAAGCACATGATATTGTGGCAGACGCCTCCACCCACCAAAAATTGCAACAATGCTTATGAAATCGGAGTATATTTTTGTCAAAAACTGTTGTTAGTAATTTTACCGATGTGAGTTATACACGACTGATGTTGTCAGAAGGCTTTCAATGTCAAGCATTCTTCAGCTTTAACCGGAATATTTATTTTTTGGATGACCTCTTCGACGTCAGCCACGTGTTACCACTCCGGCAAAAGATCACTTTTTAGCACATTCGGGCTGAAGAGGTGCTGTGCATCAACTCTTTTAAAATCACTTTGCTGCTACAGAGAAATGAACATTAGCTGCTGCGATGTGAAGGCGTCTTCACAGTCAGGTATTGCATGCAAGAAGACTACTTGTATGTGGTTGTCTTGGTCGGCGGACAATTGTTGCAATTTTTATGATGTTATTTTCATTTATTTCAAAATTCGACACAAAAATTAGATAGAACTTTAACTTTTGGAGAACAGTACATATAGCACATATATCTGTAATATTGTATCTGAACTGAGGTTGGTTTTACGAAGCAAGTGCTTTTTTTAAGTCTTTCAGTCTCAGTGATGCCATTTGGAATGATCATTGTCATTATTTTTTTGTTCGGCATCTAAACCTATCTGTGATACCAAATGGAATTTAATTCATCTCATTTTCCTCTTTTTAAATATATTTTTAATTCTTTTTAATAAATGGGTGCACTATGGATTTTGTCTATTCATAAAATGCCTTTCTGACCTTCATTTCATTCAGCGAAAAAAGTTAAAATAAAAATTAATTTTAACCTATTTTAAATGAAATTACAGGTACAATTTCATTCTTATTTTTTCAAGTATATTAGAATATTTTTTTCATCTGTTTTTAAAAAACTATTAAATTATTTTATGTTATTTATTTTCTTTCTTAATTTTTTCTTTTTGAACTTTTATGTCAGGCCCCAAATAAGTGAATTTACTAAATTTCAGGAAGAATAATTCTACTCATGGGAGTGAAAGCGTTAAATACAACTATAATTTAAAAATTTTCTCATTCCGTTTAGGGAGAAAGTGTTACTTCGAATAATCAAATCTAATATCACATAAAGGATATTCAAATTAATTAAAATTACAACAACACTCTGAATTCTTGATTGGTATAGAAAATCCTGTTCCATTATCTAAAATATAGATTGCATGAATTCCTGCATGATTCTTATCTTTGTCATTGAAACTGACCATTGAGAATCTGTCACATTTTAAAATTCGTTACTGACGTATCGTGCAAATCTTCAACATGGATTGTTTCTTTTCGCTTTAACTCTTTCAGTAGTCACCTAAGGGATAAGAAAATTAGAATACAGAAAAAAATAGTAGTATGTACTTAGATGATAAGGAAAACAAAACAAGGTAAGAATAATTTTGTGTCAGCATTGTGGAATTTTGAATCAAATAATTAGTGAAAGAGTATCACTGTAACAAATGAGCATTATGCCCAGGAGAAATAGCAACTTATTTATTTATCTTCATTAGAGATACAATCCCCGCACCCGACGCAGCAGCGATGGTTGAATTACATCGTCTGTTCATGCTCAACCCAGATGGAATAAATAATTCGTATTGAGAATTTACCCACCAAATCAGGAAAGAACACACCCCGATTTTATTCTATGGTACCCGCACTTTCCAGCAGCTCTTCCAACCCACGAGTACAATGTGGTCTGGTATCATATTCCGCAGAAACAGAATTCAAACGATGGACAAACAGAATGATCGCTTGCTCACAAAATTTTCATTTCCTCCATCTTCATTTACGATATTTCAAAAATTCGTTGACTTTTCCTTTATAGCACAGTAAGACCGCGGTGCCCTAGTGGTAAGTATCGGCATCGGTGCCGGGTGGTTCCAGATCGAAGCCTGATTCCACTGATCGTCTCAATAAGCTATGGAATACTCCTCACAGATGTGGAACTCAATATGGCCATTCATCATAAAGTCATCAGATGTGAACGGCATGGCGTCCGTAACAGTCCTTTTTAAAAAGTTATGGAATGATACAGTGTTCCTACCCCCAAAGCAGGACGGAACTCTTCGTTGAAGAGAAGATACCCTTGATGAAGAAGAGATGTTGGATCTTGGTGTTTCTTACACCAGCATAACAGATGTCATCAATGGAAGACAATGTTCAGAAGGACGGGCAAAAAAGACAACTTTTTTGAAATCGTGTTAAACTGCTATACCTTGTCTTTGTGGCCATATACATAACTGCCTAGAAAAGTTTCTAATTCACTGGTGTCAGTGTCATTTCGCAAGCAGATATCGATTATTAGTCGATGTGGTTTTTACTCACTGCCTTCCAAAACATAGCTGTACTTTTGCTTTAAAAGACATTTCAATGATGTGAAATGCGACTTTTTCAACCTGATTGTTAGCTGTTTTAGCCGTTCAGGCAGACTTAGCTCTGTTTTGGCACTGTATGAAATCCCAACAAAAATTATTTGTTTTGAAATTACTATACTTGCTTGAAAAAGCCTTATGTACATTAAATGAATAAAAACAATTTAGCTGAATAAATCTTTTTTAGCCAAGTCCATTTTTCTATTTTGACACGGTTATAGGACTTACATAGAAACAATCACTTCATTTTTCCACAAAGCAGATGGTGAAAACTTTAGCATTACTTAAAAAAAAGCAAGTGTTTCTCCTATTGTCTTGATAATTCCATAAAAACATCTATTTCCTTTAACAGTAAACAAAATCTGGCAAAAAGCAAAACTTTTGTGAAAAAAATCACTAATTTCTACCTTAAAGGCCTACATACAACTGCTGAGAAATTTATAACAATAATGATTGGTTTGTGTACATGAGTACCAGTGCCAGACACTTCTGTTCAAGCACAACACGGTGATGCATTCAGCGTGGTACATAGAATAAGATAATTTGTTACATGATATGACTTGATCAATTCTTATAATTTTTTCTTTCAAATTTATGTCAAATCAACATTACAAAAAAACTGTTTAAAGTGTTATATTGAGACAAATTATGCAATAATTTATAAAACATCATAACATTGTTTAAATAATGTATTAAAATATAAATACTCCATTTTTGCTAAATCTTTATTAGTATAGGATTTTTCTATGTATCATATTGTTCTCTGAATAAATGTTTCAGTAAGTAAATATATGCTTCATGAAACTTTTGAAGAATGCTCTTGGCCCTGACGGATCAAAAATAGATAAAATGACAATGATTCGCTCATTTCGTGGAGCATCTACAAAGCCACCATTTTTCCTTTTCATTCACCTGACAGTACCAAGCAGCAAAGGTGTATCAAGAAGATTCCGTAATTAAACAGACAACAACGCCAAAATATAGAGAAATTGATATTTTAATGCTTAACAGTGTAGTGTTTTCAGTCGTGCTATAATAAATTATTTTTCTATCGGTAGTATCTTGATAAATTCCTATTTTATGAAGTTCTTCATAAATTAGTAGTAAATGTATTGTTCCAAAAATATGTAACGTGTTATGCGGAAAGATCAAATAAAATAATTATTTATATTATAAAATATCTCAATCAATTCTCCTTCTTTTCGTTATTACCTGTCGCTTTGTATAGAAACTGAAAAATGCATTGTAAATAATTTTGAAATAAATTTAGCGTCAGATTGAATGCAAAATCTTCAAGACGTAACTTCTCGCTCCTTTTTCAGTAAAAATTCTTTGAGTAATCTCTGCTTATTTAAAGGAAATACATGGACACAATATATTGTATATCACTGTTATCCGCTTTTAACACTCAAAGAGAAGGGTAGTTTCGACAAGGGCCGTCTTGGAAAAGGTGAGCGCCTTAGAAAAAAGTAATTTATCTACCCGTCAGAAACATAACCAGGAATTTTACAGCCTATAACAAAACGAAAATGTCTATCTAATAGAGTAATTGAGGAATATAAAAAAAATAAAAAGAAATCAGCTATTCTCCGATTATCGCTTTTAAATGTTACTGATATTTGTATTTGCAGAACAAGATTTTGCAAGAGAGCTTCTGTAATGCGTGTTGATCCTATTTTAAGCATAGTTTATGATTTTTTCACTGATTGACTATGTATGAATATTTTTTCGAAATGATATAAATGTGTATTCAACATTACAAAATATCTGGCTCTAGTTACAAGCTCTAACCACAGCTTTCGTTTTAATATAATTAAAACTATATTTAATTTCTTTCTCTCAAAATTGAAATAAATCACTATAGTAAATTTTAGGCGTCTTTGGAGTAATGGCGAACCTCGGCTACAGCCCATTAGATAATATGTCTCTAGTTTCTATAGGAAACCACATGTTCAAGAATTTTAAAGTAGGCAAATTGCCACCTTTTGGTGATTTATTTGATGAAATACGCTTTCCGTTATTCAATAAGGCCAGCTAAACTTAACAAGAGTCATAGTCCTCTTTTTTCACGGTTTTATAGAGGAATAAACTTTTTCCCAAAGGAAAAAAAATTAAAATCAATTTCTCGAATATGGGATTAGTTACCGGATCGAAACTTTTTTTCCTGTATGCTCTTTTCTTTGCAAAATTAACAAAACCGAAAAAATCAGAACGATATTCTGAAGCATATTGCAAATTATTGAGGAGGTTTCGACGAGAACCACGTCCGCTTAGAGCCAAAATTTCCGCACTTTGGTTGTTTCGCCAATATAATGCAATAAATGTATTATAAAACTGCTAAGATTATCAATTTGGACAGCAAGTTGAAAGAACTTAGAAAAATGAACAGAAGTTTGCACTTTATAAACGACAATTTTCAGTATCTCATTTGTAGTTTCTGACAAAGGAACGAAAAAATACTCTTTTAAGAAAAAAAACGTTCACAAGTGATAGTAGTAACATCGAAATGCAATCTCTCGATTTACCGTTCGACCCTCGTGGAAAACCCGAAAGGAAATCACTCAAAGCAGGACGCTGACAGCTTTATTACCTTGAATAGCGGGGAGTGTTATGGTGGGGTGAAGACAACTCAGAATGGAAGATTGTGGCATCCTCTCCAAAATCCCCTGTTTTATAGAAAAGGAAAAAGGCTGGAAGGAAAAATTCCCCTCAGGATTAAAGAGTTAAAGCATTTTGCCAAATCTAAGTATATGCCAATCTATAACAGCTTAGAAATTAGCTATTGGGACGAACTTTGACTAGACCTTCTGTATAATGCTGCAAAGGGTGAGAAATAAAAAAAGAACATTCAAAGATACGCATACAATTTCTGAGCAAGACATTTATCTTAAGTCAATAGGTTGTAAAATTCAATGTAATTTATACATGATAGTTAAATATTTCAGTTAGCACTGCATCGGGAAAACCTTGGACAACTGCTTGGAATACCGATATAATAATCGTTAATTGGGTATTGTAGGTTTATAAGAATTGCGTCTTTTATGTTTAGCTCTAATGCTGCTTATCGGGGGGAGTATTAAAGAAAAAAAACGCCAAGCTTCATGAAATGTTTACCCCAGCACCCCATTTCACAATCCAATTATTTATTTTATGGTTTCTTAAAATGTCAACGGAATTTATTTTACCACCTTGTATTTAGATTTGTAAAAAATTAAACATTTAAATAGTTTAACAGACGAGAATAAATAAGGTTCGAGTCAACGTGAGATGTCACCTATGAATAATTAAGAATATAGATTTAAAAATATCTAAAACAAATTACCACTCTAGAAACATTGCGGAAATTTTTATATAAAATTTGTAAGTCTAGCAAGTAGTTGCTTTATTATAAAGTCTGTTTTTTAAAAATTTGGGCAAGTATATGAAAATAAGTTTTATAGCCATTTGGTTCGGATCTGATATGAATAAGTGAATTTCACAATATAAGCAGCTAAAAGTTCTAAGCTTGGGTTATTTGTAGTGTCAGATACAGCAGAGGAATAAGAATAACAATTGAAATACAATGCGCGGTTTCCTCTTGTCCCAGGCCCCCTTTTAACCCACGGAAGAGAAAAACCTTTCAGGAGTAGAATCCGCACAGTACTATACCATCAGAACTATTATGCCCTCATCAGGACTTTGAGATACATTAAACAACCTATTCCCTTTTCGCCATTTCTGCATGTTTGACAAAATGTATCATTGTTATGACGAATCAAAGTAGGTATTATATTTTACTAGTTGTTTCAACTAAGGAGGAGGATATTCAGAGGATTCACGCTTGCATATGATAAAGAATAGCAGCGCCCTTCAGTTGAAATTCGAATTAATGCTTCGTGTCCTCTCATTTCCAACAAACACCAATCTAAATTACGCCAAGTTGGATCTTTGGTATGGATAAATAGAATTTTTATTGTTGCACATAGTATACCCCAGATAAAAATTTTTAATTTGATTTATTATATCAGAAAATAATTACAGTAACATTTGGAATAAATCGAAGGTCTCTGCAAAATTACAATTATTAAAGATATCTCGATATCAAGTATGTATAAAATGCATACCAACACTTTCAGCGAATGTGATTCAAAAGAATTACAATCATTTATTATTTTTAAATTTCGTTAGAAAGTTGATGAAAAGTGCAAAGTTATTTTCAATATTAGAGTATCAAAAACAGTTTTCTAAATTAGAGTATCAGAAAACAGTTTTCTAAATTAGAGATATAAGTCTGAGTAACAGTATAAAAAATTCGACTTTGTAATTTTCTCATTTCTACAATAAAAACTCCAAAAACATAAAATATAAATCTTTATATCGTTTAAAGCATTTTGACAAATTGAAGTACGTGCTAATCTATAACGTCTAAGAAATTAGCTATTGGGCCACATGAAGACTAGACATCCGGGGCGGTGTTCTGTATATTCTTGCAAAGGGCAAGAAATAAAAAAAATCAACGATATGTATACCATTTCTTAGCAAGAGATTTTTCTCAAGTCAAATAGGTAGTGAAATTTAATGTAATTTATACTTGATAGTTAAATGTTTCTGTTAGTACTGCCTCAGGTAGGAGAGAAACTCTGGACAACTGATTGGAATACAGCTATAATAATCGTTAATTGAATTATTGGGTATTTCTGGATTATAAAAATTGTGTAACTTATATATTTTATATGTAGTTGCTGTAGCACCGCCTGACAGAGGGGTTGTGATAAATTTCTTCTATGCCATGAAAAAAAATACTACTAATCTGCATGAAATATTTATCTCCCCACCACATATTACAATCTGATTATTTATTTCATGGTTCCTCAAAATGTCTGCAGATTTTTTTGCACTCACTGTTTTCAGATTTGTAAAACATTAAGCATTTAAATAGTTTTATACATATGAGAATGAATGAGTTTTGATTCAAATGGAAATATAAATTATATATAGATAAGAATTTAGATTTTAAAAGCATATAAAATATTATACCACTTTTAATATTGCAGAAATTTATACATAAATTCTTAACCCTCCGAGCACCGCAAACGAATTTTACTTAAAGAAAATCTACGCCAAGTTCCGCACAACAATGTTTTTCTTCTTGTTCGGTCGCGTTGAAGATGGGAATAACCGGTTTTCTCCTGGTTTTAATTTTGCAGTAGTAAGCGGGAAATCGTGTTTTCTCGCCTCAGCTTTCCCCTCCAATGATGACTTGCTTGACAGTGACAGATTCGTGGTGATAAGCTCTACAGTACATGGGCTCGCAGGTGGTAGGAAGGAATCTCGTTTGCGATAACAATTGAATTCCTTATCGTTAAAACGAAAAGCAAGGTAGGAAAGTTTTCATGCAGCATTTCGGAACCTTGTGGAAGAAAAACTTTCTCGGATTCTTTTTATGGCGTAGAAATGCTTATAAGTTTTTCTTTTCATAAACAAAACAAAATGCTTGTAAAGAGAAACCTCTGAATGAACCTCTAAATTGATTATCTTTGCAATTGTAGCAAACATTCCGCATAACACATTGAAAAGGAGTTTATCCTAGAAACCTCATGAATAATTTGAAATAAGTAACAAATTTCTGTTATTTTTTAATTTCGCAAAGAAAACACCATGTAGAAAAAAATTTAATAAGTTTTGACTAGTCCTATTTTATTGAAATTTATTGAAAAATGGTCGATTTCTTTTCTTTGAGAAAACTAAATTTATTCGCGTATAAATAAATCCATGAGAATAGAAGACTGGAAATTATGCTGCAATTAGGTCTCTTTATTTAATATTAGAATGTGTATTGTTGTGAAATATATCGCCATACAGTGGTAGTTTCGATATGAAAACAATTCTTTAAGAGGTGGTTTCGAAAGGACACCATTGCCCTTAAAATTGTTAAAGAAATCATTTATTTGCAACAGATAGTACTTTAAAACTTTTTCGGAAAAAGCGAAAATTTAAAATATGATTTTAGCCTTTATTTAATTGAATTATTTCGTTATTAATAGAAAATAAAGACAGATAAAATATCTAATATTTTGCATAAAATTTACATATATTTTTTCTCAGAAACTAATTCACATATTTAAAATCAGAATCCTAATTTTACTCAGTATCTTTTGAGAATCATTTAAAAGCTTACATAAAATAATATTAGAAACTAAACCTGAAGAAGCTTTAATAAAAGACTTTTTTTAATTAATGTTTCTAAACTTTTTATTTCTTAAGAGGGCAACTATTTTAAAAATTTGTATTTCTATTCAGTTAACATATAACTATTACAAAATAAAGCATTTTTTCTAAATTGTAGAAAAAACATTTTTGGTCCCATTGAAAACACCAAAATAATTTTATTACTCAGCAATTTTGTTTGAAAACTAAAGAAACGTGAATTTTATTGAAAATCTAAAAAAAAAATTCAACACTTAAATTTTGCAAATGTATCATAGAGGATAATAAAACGTAAAATCACGAATAAAATTTATTCTAGAGAGTAAAGATGAAAAGTAAAATAAGGATCACTCTTCAAATTTTAAAATGTGAGCTTTATTGGTAAGATTAATGTTAAAGCTACGTATCAAAACTTGTCTAACTGAAAATAACAAAATTTATACAATTATAATATTAACAGTTAATTCTTTTTTTCAAAATTTTATGCTCTGTTTTTATGTAATGCAGATTTGAAAATAACAATGAAATAAAAAGCAAAAATTTTTTAAATATTTTACCGATGAAAAAAGTTTACAATATTCACAAATTCAGATAATTGAAATGAAAGAAATCAAGTACATATATCAAGATCATGAACTAATGATTGATAAAGCGGGTCATTGGATTAATTGCCTTTGTATTTTTTATACTTTTTTAAAATATATTGCAGTTGAGACATGCGATTAAAATCAAAAATGCTAGGAGTTAGGTTCCGTATGGTAAATTTCAAATCAGGGTGCAACGCAAAGTTCAACATTACAATGTTAGCATTCAAATCTTTATTCTCTCCGCACACGTTTACAGTTTTCATTATTTTTAATGAGAACACAACACACTTTCTTCATTTTTTTTCTCGATTCACTTTTATCAACATAAGATGGGAAATGAATGAAAATAAAATTAAATGTGTTTCATAAACTTTTCTATTGAATTAAGGAATGCATTAGTATGTAATTTATGTTTTCTACGATTTCATATCATATTTTCGCTCATAATAGATTAGCCTAAGAATATTCCGATTATCCTAATAAATATGTATGTAATTATATATAAAATAATTTAATTTTAAAAAATTCCAATTTTAGTTGTTCTTAAACAGTATAAAAATTCATCATTATCATTCCATTTGTTACTTTTCAGTAAAATTAAGGTTTGAAAATGTACGCAGTTTCGTGTTCTACAAGGGCGGGGCTTTTGACGATAAACCACTCTCAATTCGTATTCTTTTTCACAATGAATTTTATGTTTATGTGTCTCAGAGACCACATTTTGCAAATAATTTACGGTGTTTCTCTTCTTAAATATTAACAAAATGGCAGATGCGTACTAATTATTTAATTTAGAAAAACATTTTGAAAGTTGTATTTTTGAAAATTATATCCGCTTATAAATAAATATTTATTTTTTCTCTGAGAAGCAATATATATTCAAAATGCAATAACTGGGAGCAGAGGATTTAGAGAGAAACCACAATTTGCTCAAGTGAAAATAATGGGAAGTAAGGGCGATCTACTTGCGGTAAGGAGCGGGGAAACCTCTCCCGCTGAGATAATTAGACCTCAGAAAAATAGAAATGAGAGGGTGGGTTGGGGGGGGGTTCACACGTTTCTTTTTCAAACACCTCTTGTGTGACGGGGAATATTTCTGGAATGAAACCACTGCCAAGCAGAGAAATAGTTTTGAGAAGCTTCGCTCTGACCTATTAGTCGCTCAGAGGGTTAAAGATTTGGTCTCCCGTAGGATACCAGATGTTCATGTTTCTTCTATATAAAGCCCGAATTTTTATATCGGGTTGGTAGATGAAAACCGGCGTTGCAGTCGCATGGTACGGAGGTGATATGAATAAGTGAATTTAACAAAATAAGAAGCTAAAGATTTCTGATTGGATTATTAGTAGTGTCAGATATAGCAGAGGACTAAGAACAATAATGGAAATGCAAAGTACTATTTATTATTTTCCCTGTCCTCCTCGAAACCTACGGAAAAAAGGAAGTTTCAAGGAGTTGAATCCGCACAGTACCACTGCATCGAAACATTAGTTATGAGCATTAACAAGTTATAAGCTACATTAATTATCCCTTTCCGCCATTTCTGTATGTTTGACAAAATGTATCATTTTTAAGACGAGTCAATGTAGGTATTTTTTACATTTTTAAGTAAGAAGAAGGATATACAGCGGATTCATGCTTGTATGGGATAAACGATAGCAGCATCCTCTTTTGTGGAAATTCAAACTAATGCTTCGTGTCCTTCCATTTCCAACGAAAACCAATCTAAATGATGGTAGGTTGGATCTTTGGATCGGATAAATAGAAATTTTATTGCAGCATATTATATAATCCGTATATCTAATTTTTATTTGATTTATTATATCAGAAATAATGACAATCACATTTCGAATAAATGGATGATGTCTGTAAAATACATAGTATTATAGATTCTTCGAGATGAGAGCGGTAGTTTTAAAATGCAGATCAAAACTTTTATCAAATTTGATTCAAAAAAATTACGATCGTTTATTATTTTAATTTTTCTCTTTAATATGAAATAATGACATTTCTTTTTGTTTTGATGAAATAGAGCATTAGTACTTTAAAACGCTTATCACATGGTGTAATCCGATAAAATATGCAATATATATGAATATTACTTGTAATGAATATAATTTTAGAATATATTAATATATAATTCGCTATTACTGTAAAAAAACTTATTGTTATTATTGTTACTGGAACTGATATAATAATTTAAGGTGACCATTTTTAAAAACTTGAAATGAGGGCACAATTATAGGGAAAAGATTTTGAACGCGTTCACCTTATTTTCGAAATTATTGTTAAAAAATATTATAACAGTAATAGTACCTTTCGTTTGGTTTACTAATTTACTAAAACTAAATAAATCGAAAAAGAAGAATAGAATCTGATGAAACATATTTAATCCTACAGAAACAAGTATAATACCGTAACATCTCATTTACCCTATTTAAAATATTTTTCTCATATATTTCTTTTATAACAATTATATTTTTGGATGTTTTGATAAAATTCCATGCAAATAAGGTAAAAAAAAATATATTTGGTAATTAGCATGTACAGGGCGATCCAAATTAAGTAAGAGGATTTTAGACATCTCTGTAGGGAGAAATACTTGACCAATTTTACACAAATTTAATATACATGCTCTCCTGTGTATGGGGTTCCGATTTTGGAGAGAAAAAAAGTTTCATATTTCGGCCGCTAAAAGAGGAAATTGCGTTTCGGAGCAGGCAATTATATAATTCTTAACATCCATAACAACGATCGTCAATATGCAATATCATGTGAATATGGAATAATATCAATAACGAAAAAGTGTTTTAGCATGCAATAACTTTTATTGAAATCA
>BGPR01004817.1:0-48995 GCA_013235015.1 Araneus ventricosus
TGAGGGGGGAATTTTATTAATGTTGAGGGTTTTTTCTTAAGTGCATGATTTGCTTCTTGGCAGAATTAGTGTTATTGCAAATTTTGTTGATTCTTGTAAGTTGATTGATAATTGTGTTTTTGTAGATTTTATATGAGATAATTATATGAGTTGCAGAAAATAAATTTATTGACATTAAACTTGAATTCGTTTCTTTTGTCGTGAATGTCAATTTTTAAGTCGTTTTTGTGGTCTAAGCATAAATCAAGAAAAATCGCTGGAGATTGATTGTTGCTGGTTTTTAATTAGTTTGAGTTCTTCTGGGTAGATGGAATTGCAAATAGAGCTGAAGCCTTGAAAATTAAAAATTATAATATCGTCAATAAATCGGAAAGCAGACTGGAGGTTTAAAACGAAATTTCTTTCCAAGAAATAAAGAAAGAGGTTGACTAGTAAAGATGAGAAATTTGTTCCTTGTGGGATGCCTTTTATTTGTTAGAAAATATTTTCTCCTTTAAAGATAAAATTATTGAATATGCAGTAGTTGATGAGGTCTTCCCAGAAAGTTAGTGGGATTTTAAAGAGATTTTTAAGATCATAGAAGTAGTTCATTAGTACCTCTTGTAATTTATTTATTGGAATACTTGTGGAAAGATCTTGAAAGTCGTAGGTTTATATGTATATATATATATATATATATATCAAAACCAACATATAAACACAAGATAAAAACTCAAAAACAGTAAAAAAGGACAAAATGGCTAAATAGAAAAAAACCAGAAAAAAACCAAAAAATGAAAAATATCATAGCGAGCCGCTAGTCATATATATATATATATATATAAAACAAATAAGAAACAAACATAGCAAAATTGTAAAAGCAACATATAAACATTCATAAAACAAAATGTCAAGAAATAAATGTCAAGAAAAAAATCTGCGGTAAGAAAAAGCCGAGAGTTCTTAAAGAGAGCAAATAAACAAAAGTGGAATATATATATAAAAGGGGAAAATAAAATAAAATAGTTTAACCTTAATTTTTAATTACACTAGTTACACTTTTTTCATCATCATTCCTTAATTTTTAAATACACCTTAATTTTTAAATACACTCCTTTCCTTTTCTATCATCTTTATTTAATTTTTATATACGCCTCAATTTTTAAATACACTCCTTTCCTTTTTTATCATCATTCCTTAATTTTTATATACACCTTAATTTTTTATATTACACATTAATTTTTAAATACACTCTTTTCCTTTTTTTCATCATTTCTTTAATCTTCATCGTTTCCTCAATGCAGTTCGCTTTCATCTTTGTTTTCCATCGATTTCCTAATCTTCATCGAAACTCCCCCAACCTCCCCCAAAAGTAACTTGATATTTTCGTAAACATCCGGACCCTACATGACGCGTTTAGTTATTTCCTTTGTCACGTCTCCCGTTGGCAGCATCTCTCAGTTTTAGGTTCGTAAAATCATTTCTTTTATTTGTATTTCATTCAAATTCTTGGTTTATCATAATGTTCGGGGTAAAGGACAGTGTTTTTAGCTCTATGCCAGCACTGTTCGCAGAAAACATTATGATTTCACTAATTTTTTAGCGGTTCGTATAGATTTTACTTACCCTGATGAGCATCTGTACGCTTTTACCGATTTACTACAGTCTCTCCATTTTATTTCAACATTTTTTGACTTTCATGACATTGATATATATATACAGTCGGACCTCTATTTAACGAACCTCTTTTTTACGAATTTCTCTATTTTGCGAACTTTTTCTTGGAACCAAGAACATATTACGAATTTCTTCGTAAAATAACCTCCAAATAGCGAAGTGCATTCTCTATTTAACGAACTTTTTCTTGTGATCCAATATTTTTTTTTTCTCCCTATTCCTCAAAATATTTCTAAGCATTTCAAACTTTTTTTTTCTTTTAACACATTTTATGTTGATCAATGACCTTGAAGTGCTTGAGCATCAAAGAAAAAAAATTTAATTCTTCATGAGATGGATAAAGGCTTGAAAAAAAGGATATTGCTTTAAAATTTGGTATTCCTCCAAACAGCTTATCAACCATAATAAAAAATCGTGATGAGATACAAAATTATGATTCATCGAATTCTTGTTCAAAACGTTTAAAAGCATGTGTCTATGAACATGTGGATGAGGCAGTTTTGAAGTGGACAGTGTGAAAAATAAAACAATACAGCAATCAATTGCGATGAAGACGAAGATGATGAAGATGAAAATGATCATGATGCAGAAATTAACAAACCTTCGTATGATGAAATCCTAAAATTTATTAATTTTAATATAAAATTATTTTTTAAAATTGAAAATACAGTGTATTCCCGGACAATGTTCTGTTTTATTCTTGTTTTCTTTGCAGATTTCTTTTTGATGGGTATAATATATAAAACAAATAGATATTAATTTACAAAATAAAGGTGTAATTAATTACTTTTTTAATAATATTTAGTGTTTATGGATTTAAAATCTGCTTTGTGTAGTTTAAAGTATTTTAAAAGATGAATCTCTATTTAACGATTTTTCCATATAACGAACTTTTTATCGGGATTTAGCAACTTCGTTAAATAGAGGTCCGACTATATATATATATATATATATATATATATATATATATATATAACAAATACGAAACAAACATAGCAGAAATGTAAAAGCAACATATACAAAATATATTGATATATTGAATAATTGATATATATATATAATCTAAATCCAAATAAAACCAGTATACAAACAACAGAAATAAACAAGAATTAAATCCTATATCAAATAGTCATTATTTGAACTATACATCACTTTTAAATAAAATCTAATAAATTGAAATTACTAATGATACCATAAACAAAAATCAAGTTTAAACATTATATATCAACAAGTGATAGAACACTGTTGTTATTAAAAATAATGAAATAGGCAATCCAAGTAAATGGAGTTTTCAACAATTAAAATAGTAGCTTGGCTGTGGACAAGCTTTAGCCAGGTTAAATTAATTTTCTTGTACAAACCATCCCTGTTTCTATTGTTGTTGAAAAAACAGACAGGATAACTTACCCTAAAATGAAAGAATTTAGAAAGAAAAATCTTATACTAACCCTAACTATAAAGCATAACTATATATAAACGACTAAAAATCAGGATAGAATATGTAAATATCATTATATTGCACTAAAGACAGTAAATATATAAGTCAATAAAGTACCCATACTTTACATTAAACATAAACTAATCTGTGTCTCCTCTTAAACTTACCCGAATTCATCTCTTTCAATATAGCCCGCCATGCATATTGACATCACATGTTGCCACAACCACAAATCTTACCATGAATCAGCATAATTGAATAAATAATATAATTAATTTCTGATGTCATGAATTATTAAGATACCTATATTAAAATTCTCAAAACTATATTAAAAATTGTAATACATTTAGTTATCTAGAAAATATTAGAAAAAAGTTAAAAATGTCTATTAAAAAGGAATTTTTCACTTGAAAGATCCTGGCGCGATCTATGTAATAAATCTGAAACAAATAAATCAATGTCCAAATTTGAATAAAACTACACAAAAAGAGTAGAATGAGTGAAAACACTATCCCACTAACAAATAAATAAAAATATTCTTTTATAAACCAATATCAGTGATTTATTTTAAATGACCTAAATATTTCCTATCTATATATGCTCTTAGAAAACCTATAGGAAATCCATAATCCTGGACAATGGAGTAAAAATTTCTTATGTTCTTAATTCTAATATCAATGTCTGTTACTAAATTATTATTTCTAATTATATAATTTTTTACTAAATTCTTGAAGACAGAAATGCTAAGATTACTATTCCAGAAAGGGAATTTATTAATTTGAAAATTAAATGCATTTCTTTTATCAAAGATATCTGTTACTAATTTATTATCTATGATTTTAATATCTAGATCTAAAAATTCTGCAGCTAATTCATTGCCATTAGTTTTTATAAGTTTTAAATAATCAGGATAAAAGTCAATATGAGGCTTAATGCCAATTTCTTTATTGAATAGTATTAAATCATCTATATAGCGGAATAATATACTATGGCTATAATTATTCAAATCTTTCTCATAGTAGTGAAGATAAATATTTGCTAAACTATTACTAGCTGGGCCTCCTTGAGGTAATCCTTTAATTTGATGGAAAATCTTATTATCAAAAAAGATATAATTTTCTTTTAGAACAAGATTAATAAGATTTTTAAAATTATTAATGTTAATATCTTTTCTAAGATCATAATCTTTATGTATATTTACTAGTGTATTAGTTAAATCATCAATATCTATACTATTAAATAAATCCTGGAAGTCAAAAGTATGTACACTAGTTATTTCTACATCTTTAATTACATTTAATATCTCTACACTATTATTTACTATAATTGTATCTTTTTTCTTATTTAAATTCTCTATCACTGTCTGTATGTATTTTTGCAAGAGTTTACCTGATTTCGTAAGAATTGTAAGAGCAACATAACCAACATAAACTTTCATAATTCAGAAAATGCCGAGAGCTCTTATAGGGAGCAAATAAACAAGTGGGGAAGATAATATAAAATGATATAAAACACAAACGCAACGAATGCGCAATAATGCTGCAATTCATGAAAATTTGTGGAAAATATCAATGTCTGAAAATCAATCAATGTTGAAATTAAATGGAAAGACTGCAGTTTTTCGGTAAAAGCGTATAGATGCTCAACAGGGGTAAATAAGAGAAATCTATATGAACCGGTATAAAATTAGAGAAATCATAATGTTTTCTGCGAACAGTGCTAACATAAAGCTAAAAACACTGTCCTTCACCCGAACATTATGATAGACCATGAATTCAAATGAAATATCAAATATTAGAAATAGTTTTACGAACCTTGGAACGCAAACGGATTAAAAAATAAAATTAATGAACTTAGAGTCTTTGTCACTAGGATTAACCCTGATGTAATTGCAGTCCAGGAAACTAAACTCCGATTTACCAACAGAACTTCCATTGCAAACTACTTCTTCTACTCCACTCTTAGCAGAACGAGAAGAGACATTAGAGGAACCCGAATTTTCATCAAAAATAATATTCATCACACTGATTATCCCAACCCTTCTCTGAGACAAATTGAAAGAACCATCATTGCAATCCACCATCCGACATCTCAAGATAACATCAATATCATCTCGACTTATCTCCCTCCCTGCAGTGACTCCTCCTTCACTCACGACATTGAAGCTCTCATTCAAACTAATTACAGAACAATCTTAATCTGGGACTTTAACGCTAAGCACCTCAACTGGAATTGTGAAAGAGCCAATCTCATTGGGATGCGGATAAACTCTTATGCAAAAAAACTCAAGCTGAAAATCATCGCGCCAGACCACCCTACCAGATTTAGCAAAAATACTGACATCATTGACTTCGCCATAGCCAGGAACATCGACTACCACTACTCTATAAAATCTATCATAGACCTCACAAGTGACCACCTCCCAATCATACTTCATCTCAACACTAACGAAATCAACATTGAAGACAATTACCACCTGATTCCTCACTGGAATAAATTTAGAGACTACCTCATCACCCAAACAAATTACCATCCTAAGATCAACACCAAACTTAAAATTGAAAAAGAAACAGATCAACTTACTGAAGATATTATCAACGCCTTCAAGCTCACTGCAAGAATGAAAAAAAATGACTCATATGAAACTCCTCCTGAAATTAGAGCTCAAACTACACACACAAACAGACTCCGGAAGATTTAGCAACGCACAAAATGGCCTCAAGACAAGAAAACTTACAATAGAGAAGAAGAGAAACTCTCCAAGATGTGGAAAGACCATAAAACAACACCAGGCAAAACAAAATTACTAACGCCAATACTGAAGATAAAACCATCTGGAACCTTATTAAAACCTTCACCGGAGAAAACTATAAGATCCCCCACTATGGGGAATTAATAAAATCGCCTATAGCAACCAAGAAAAAGCTGAAGAACTAGCTCTAAATCTCCAAGATCAATTCACACCTAACAAAAATAAAGACGAAAAAACGGCAAAACAGTGAGAAAAACCGTCAAACAATTTATTGCATCTCCCCCGAACAGTACCACCGAACCATGTTCCCCAGAAGAAATCAGAGAAGCCATCAAAGCACTGAAAAAAAGGAAAAGCCCAGGTGAAGACGAAATTACCAACGATATGCTTAAAAACCTCCCTCGAAAAACTTTATTCAGAATTACCAACCTAACTAATGCAATACTCCGACTTAATTATTTTCCAAAGAGCTGGAAGAACTCTATTTTCATCCCTATCCCCAAGCCTGGAAAAGTTCCTCACAGCCCCACCAATTATAGGCCCATTAGTTTGCTTTCATCACTCAGTAAAATAGTGGAAAAAATTATCCTCAACAGACTTAAGCCAAAAGTCGAGAATCAACTCATTCCATACCAATTTGGCTTCCGTAAAAACCACTCAACAGTAGCTTAACTCCTACGCATGACTGAAATTATCAGACAGGGATGGTCTGAAAGAAAACACACTGGAGCGGTCTTCCTCGACGTGGCAAAATCCTTCGATAAAGTTTGGACCACTGGACTCATATACAAGCTTATCCAACTCAATGTCCCGGACGCACTCACCAAACTTCTAATCTCCTACCTCTCCGGCAGAAAATTCAAAGTCAGAGTTGGCAGATCCTTCTCTAGTTACAAAAACATCAAAGCCGGCATTGCACAAGGCTCCATTCTCGCTCCTCTCTGCTACAACATTTTTATCAATGATATTCCAAGAACTAACAGAACCCAACTTTATCTCTTCGCAGACGACACTGCCATCCTCAGCACAGCAAAAAATCTCTTACTATCCTCAATGACATCCAAGGCACTTGAATTGACTTGAAGAATGGCTTATTAAATGGAAAATTAAAGTTAATGTAGAAGAAGCCAAGCCGTATTCTTCTCCAGAAAAAGAAATAAACCCTCTGCACCCACACTCAACAATCAAGTCATCCAGTGGCAAAATCACTCTAAGTACCTAGGAGTTATCCTAGACCAAAGACTCACCTACCGTCCACACATCGAATATATTAAAAAGAACTACAGAGCAGCTAAAGCTCGCCTCTATCCTATTCTCAACAAGAACTCTAAAATGTCAAATGTCAATAAGTTACTTATCTACAAATCCATCCTCAGACCCCTCATCACCTATGCGGTCCCCATCTGGGGTATTGCAGCTACTGTTCACATCTCTAAACTGGAAAGTCTCCAAAATATCACTCTCAGACAAATCTCTAAGATGCCCTGGTTCGTGCGTAACAACAACATCCGTCAAGATCTGAAGATTCTCCCCTTCTGGATTTCTTCAAAAATCTCGCAACATCCTTCTTCAATAGAATCGACAATATGGACAATATTACAATCCGCTCTATTCCCCGCTACGATCCATTCAACCCTGCCAACAAACGAAGAGCGAGAAGGCTCATTACGTAATCTTCGCAAGGCAACTCCACCCCACTACAATAAAGAAGACCTTGAAAGAACCTGTATTACCCCTTCTAACACTTGTTTCTACCCTCTTACCCCATCTGCGAGCGACAGCATACGCAATCCTGTTTCGTAACTTCAACTCACTACAATAGCGACGACCTTGAAAAGAATCAGTTCCAACAGCTCCCTCCTATCCGTCTCAGAAGGCGTTTCATCCTCTCCAGGCACTGTTTTCACCAGCTGACTGCAGATTTTCTGGCAACCCTTGTTCCCTGACCTTGGACGCTGTTTACATCTCCGGACTGACAGAGCGAATGTGTCCCATCTACTAATGCAACTTCTAGATTTGCTTTTCATTTAAATAATTCTTATACAGAACTTAAACATTCTCACGCTCTTATATTTATTTTACAATTTTGAACCATTTTACTTAATTTTACTATCTTTACTTAACTATTTACTTAATTCTTAATTTTTTTATTTTTAATTTATCTTAATTACTTTTATAATTATTTTCTTCTTTTCTCTCTCTTCTTTCACTAATCCCACTTGCACAGTGTCATTAAGTTAGTGTTACTGTGTTATGTCACTTTTCTTTACAGCACAGCTATGGAATGGAAATTATGGGTCTTCGACCCAGGCTCTCCGTCAAAAAGTTACTATCGGAGTGACAAAGTTGCTATCAGATTGACAAAGAATGAACTTAACTTCGTTACTTTTTTTTTTCACGTGTTTGCTTTTTACAATTCTGGTTATGACTTTATTTGTTTATATTTTATATATATATATATATATATACATATATATATATATATATTTATATATATATATATAATATATATATATATATATATATATATATATATATATATATATATATATATATGTAGATTACTCTTTGCATAGTGGCATTTAATTCTTTTGTTATGAGCTGAATTTTTTTTTTCTTAATGGTGATAATATTTGATTTATTGAGTATGTAAGTTTCTGGTGATTTTACTTCCTTGTCTAAACTTTCCGAGATAGAATTTTTTGCAGGTAATTGCAAACTTGCCGGCCGCTTTATCAATAGGCGTTATGATGAATTGTTCTTGCAGAGCTTTGATACTATCCTTGATATTTCGGTAGTCATATTTTTCGTAATTAGGATTGTCTTTTTTGTAATTGTTTTTTTATGAACCGTTTAATGTTGAAGTATATTTCCATTCGGTGTAGAATTGCACTGGTATATCGAATTTGGCGGCAAATTTTAGGCCAAAGTTATGCAAATCATTTAGAAAACTTTTGAAAATGTTATTAATGGATATCTTGAAAACAGGACGGAATTTTGTACCTTTGATCATTAGTTCCCTTAGTTCTTTACTGTCAATAACGTCTAGGTTACTGGTTAAAATGTGTTTATGGAAGGGACCTATGTATTTATTATATTCTTCTCTATTGCAAAAGCATTGAATGTTATTTCTATTGGTCCTAACGTTTTTACAGAAGGAATGGTAGTTGAAGATTCTTCTACCAATATTTGTATCATATTTAAAGCATTTATTAACTTCTATATTTTTTATTGGAAAAAGATCCGTAAATTCTTGGAGTACTGCATTGAATTTAAATTGGTCGAAAATTGGATTTTTAAAGTTGATACGCATGTAAATTATTATTTTTTCTTGATGTTTGTTCGGCGATTTGGCAATTCTTGCTTTATATAGATCATTAATAAGAAGTAGGAAGTGTTTATTAAATGTTTTGTAGTAATTCAGAATATTTTCAAGAAGCTTGCAGAATTTGTTTTTAGTAGAGAAAATGAAGTTTTTTACCTGTCTATAGTTAAAGTTCTTATTAAAATCGTCTTCAATTCCTTTTAGTTCTTGATATAGTAGAATATAAATATCTTCATTACATAATTTATTTAAATCTTTTCTATATATATCGTTTCTTTATATATCGTTATATATCCAAAATTTCATAAACAGCTAATTAAATTCAGATATATCACCTACGGCACTAACACCTACATGAACAAATCTGGAACCATTTTTTCAAAACTTCTTAATATCATCCTAAATCATATTGAGCCAAAAAGTTTTACATGGATTATCAAAAACAATAACAAAGTAATTGAATACCTTAATAATAACAAAATTTATACAATAGAAACCTAGACTTTCAAGATCTTTTCACAAGTATTCCAATAAATAAATTGCAAGAGGTATTATAGCCCATTGCAATTATATAAAATAGGGGAAAAAATTTACATAGTTTTGAAATTTTGGTCAAATGCTTCTTTGACGTCAAGAATATCAGAACCGAAAACTTTCCACCTCTCCGGGGGGGAGCTTCCGCCCCTGGGGGAAAAAATGAAGTGAAGTGGAGTGTTAGGTCAGTTTTTCCCAGATTTCTTCAACTCTATACATTAAATGTTAGAAATGGTGTCGATGAAAGTCGTAGAGCATATAATTCTGCGTCGAATGAGTACCAACACTATATATTTTGTTGCAGTAGTACAATTACAAACTCTTATCAAAGTTGCAATGATTTTTCAAATTTCAGAAGAAATTCATTATTCTTACAAAAGACGACGCATACAATCAAATATTCTATCTAAATAAAGTTTGTATGTATAAGCATTCACTTTTGTAAGCACATGTATATGTCAGAGCACCAATACCAGAGCGTTAGTGTGGTGTGGAAGTTAGGAGAAAGAGTAGAACTAGTCCATTGCAATGAGACCGAAAAACGACAATTAGGAGAAAATTTTATAAAGTTTTGAAACTTTGGTCCAATACTCTTCTGACATCAAGGAAACTGAAACAGTAAAGTTTCTATCCCTGAGGGGGAAACTTCCCCCCCCCCACCGAACTTGCAATACCATCGAAGCACAAAATGATCGTACCCAGCTTATAAAACAATAATTAACATTGCTTATTTTTTTAACTACCAGTTGATAACACTGAGAACCTTTACTTCGTTCTTGATGGAGGCTCTTTTATTCATCGTGTAGTATGGCCAAAGCAAGAGACATTCGGTGATGTTTACACCACATATATGTCTTATATCAAGAGGCATTACGGCGATGAAGTAACAGTTGTTTTTGACGGATATACCGAAAGCAGTGTTAACACAAAGGTTATTGAACGCCAAAGGCGAAGGATGAAGCGTACCTCAAGAGAAATAATTTTTAATGAAAGCACCGTTCTCCTTGACCCTCAGAGACAATTTCTAAGCAATCTTGCAAATAAGGAGTTTTTCATTTCGCAAACACGCTAGCCACTTGGAGAACGTATGCATATGCACGTTTGTAGCAACAGATGATGCTGATGCACATATTGTGAAGACCGGTATAGAGACATATGAGAAGATAAAGAAACAAGTTTATGTAATTGGCCAAGATGTTGATATTAGTGCTTTACTTACTGCTCTTACTCCAGACTATATAAATATTCTCATGTTGAAAGAGGGTAAGGGTAAAGTCAAAGATAGCTTCTATAGCTCTAAAGATCTGCAGAATTCTAATCTTGTGATCGAATGCACAAAAAAATCCATTCTCTTCGTTCATGCGATTAGTGGTTGTAACACAACCTCAGGGTTCTATGGAAAGAGAAAAGTACAAGCAGTGCAATTGTTCAACCTAAGTAAATACCTGCAAGATATCCCTGAGATCTTTAATAACCCTAAATCTACTTACACTGAGATTGAAAGAGCAGGAGAGACGTTCATCATCGCATTGTACAGCAACAAGAAGAAAGAGGAAAGTATCCTGAATAATATGAGCAATTGCACTGCTTGTAGTTTTCCCTTTCTATAGAACCCTGAAGTTGTGTCACAACCACTAATCGCATGAACGAAGAGAAGGGATTTTTTTGCATTAGATCACAAGATTAGAATTCTGCAGGTCTTTAGAGCTATAGAACCTATCTTTGACTTTACACTTACCCTATTTCAACATGAGAATACCTATATAGACTGAAGTAAGAGCAACAAGTAAAACAAGAATATCAACATCTTGGCTAATTACAACAACTTGTTTCTTAATCTTCTCACATGTCTCTATAGTGGTCTTCACAATATGTAGATCCGTTGCTACAAACGTGCATATGCCTACGTTCGCCAAGTGGCTAGCGAGTTTGCGAAATGAAAAACTCCTTATTTGCAAGATAGCTTAGAAATTGTCTCTGAGGGTCAAGGAGAACTGTGCTTTCATTAAAAATTATTTTTCTTGAGGTACGCTTTATACTTCGCCTTTGGCGTTCAATAACCTTTGTGTTAACACTGCTTTCGGTATATCCGTCAAAAACAACTGTTTCTTCATCGCCGTAATGCCTCTTGATATAAGACATATATGTGGTGTAAACATCACCGAATGTCTCGTGCTTTGGCCATACTACACGATGAATAAGAGAGCCACCATCAAGAACGAAGTAAAGGTTGTCAGTGTTACCAACTGGTCGCTCTGGAACTGTATCAAAGATATTATAAAACATGGCCAGCAAGAGGCTACATATAATTAGAATATTTATGAAAATAATTTATTGCATTTAAATAAATAAGCAATGTTAATTATTGTTTTATAAGCTGGGTACGATCATTTTGTGCTTTGATGGCATTGCAAGTTAGAGGGGGGTTGGGGGGGGGGGGGCCTACCCCCCCCAGGGAGGGAAACTTTACTGTTTCCGTTTCCTTGATGTCAGAAGAGTATTTGACCAAAGTTTCAAAACTTTATAAAATTTTCTCCTAAATGTCGTTTTTCGGTCTCATTGCAATGGACTAGTTGTACTCTCTCTCCTAACTTCCACACGACACTATCACTCTGGTGTTGGTGCTCTGACATATGCATGTGCTTACAAAAGTGAATACTTATACATACAAACTTTATTTGGATAGAATATTTGATTGTATGCGTCGTCTTTTGTAAGAATAATGAATTTCTTCTGAAATTTGAAAAATCATTGCAACTTTGATAAGAGTTTGTAATCGTACTACTGCAACAAAATATATAGTGTTGGTATTCATTCGACGCAGAATATTATGCTCTACGACTTTCATGCACACCATTTCTAACATTGAATGTGTAGGGTTGAAGAAATCTAGGAAAAACTGACCTAAAACTCCACTTCACTTTAGTTTTTTCCCCCTAGGAGTGGAATCTCTCCCCGGAGAGATGGAAACTTTTCGGTTCTGATATCCTTGAGGTCAAAGAAGTATTTGACCGAAGTTTCAAAACTATATAAATTTTTTCCCCTATTTGCCATTTTTCGGTCTAATTGCAATGGACTATTAAGGAACTATTTATATGAACTTAAAAATCTTCTTAAAATCACACTAACTTTCTGGGAAGACCTCATCAACTATTGCATATTCAATAACTTTATCTTTAACGGAGAAAATATTTTCCAACAAATAAAAGGCTTCCCACAAGGAACAAATTTCTCATCTTTACTAGCCAACTTGTTTCTTCATTTCTTCGAAAGGAATTTCGTTTTAAACCTCCTCTCTGCCTTCCCTTTTCTTGACGATATTATAATCTTTAATTTTCAAGACTTCAGAGCTACTTGCAATACCATCTACCCAGAAGAACTCAAACTAACTAAAACCAGCAACAATCAATCTCCAGCGATTTTTCTTGATTTATGCTTAGACCACAAAAACGACTTAAAATTTGACATTCACGACAAGAGAAACAAATTCAAATTTAACGTCATTAAATTTATTTTTTGGAACTCTAATATCTAATATAAAATCTACAAAAACACAATTATGAATCAACTTATAAGAATCAACAAAATTTGCAGTAACACTAATTCTGCCAAAAAGCAAATCATACACTTAAGAAATAGGCTCAACATTAATAAAATTCCCTCCTTACTTTAAGAACCTCTGATTAATGGATTTATGATGTAAGTAATGTATTGTTTATCAGAGAGATGTCGACGCGAAATATAAACTTCGCAGTAGGGTCACTCAAGTCAATAATGTCGGATATTTCACCTTGAAAACGCATCTTCTAGACATTTTCACTTGTTTTCTCATATTTTATTGATTTCTTTCACTATTTTTCTACGCCTTATATCATTATATCTGTTCCATTTATTCATCATCGTTCCCAACATACTACACTCCCCTGGCAACAGCCGAAGTTAAGAGGGAAACTTGTTACTCGATACGCTATTCACACCTCTTCAACGACGGTCTGTACCGTGACCCTCCCTAAACACTGCCACGTCAACATCCGTCCCTTCTCGTACATAAAATATTTATTCTTACTTTTCTCTAATTGTGAAATCACATCGTACCTTTGTTTTAATTTTTCAAAACTCCTCTCTCTGTTTTTGGTTTGACATTAGGGGATAAAATCAGTGTTTTAGGCCTTACGGCGTAACTGATTGTAAGAAAATGTCAAACTTTTTATATTTAGCTATTCACAATAACTTCATCCTCTGAAGAAACGTTATTGTGTTTTTATTGCGTTTTTCATTTTACGTTTTAAACTCTTTCATTTTACGATTTATACTCTTTCATTTTACGATTTATACTCTTTTATTTTATGATTTATACTCTCTATATATACTTATATATATGTATATATATGCTTGTATACTTGTAAAAGAAAGTGTTTCGTTGTGTGTTTGCGTGTGTGTGCGATGTCGAGAAAATCTATCGAACTTACAGCCATGACATTTCGTACACATTTAGTCATAATGGTGAATCAATGTACCTTTAAGCCCGAATTTAAAAATTTAATCCAGGAAATTATAAAAGGAAATATTTCTGTGTATGTTTGTGTGTGTGATCTCCAGAAGAATCTCTCTCTATCGCACTTACAGCCAGGAAATTTGGCACACACAGGTAGTCTTAATGGTGCCTCGATGCACCTCGAGTCCCGAGTTTTAAAATTTAATCCAGAAAATGTTTTATTTAATATTTTCTAGTGTTTTGTGTGATTTTCAGCACTTATTTCTCCCTAATATCGTTTCTGATAATTGTAGGAAGAAAACAGTTACACCATCGGATAGAACAACTATTTATCGTTTTAATGAAGTTTGTTTAGAAAGTTTAACATAATTTATCGAATTTCGAGAATTTTTTAAAAAAATAGTCAGTTTTCACGAAAAAATTTAAGAAATATATTAATTAACCTGCATCGAACGTTCTAATTCCGTTATCGCTTTAAATGTGTTTGGGGTACTCACTGGAACGTTTCTCCCTAAATTAAAACAAGAACGGATAAAATATCTTTTTCTCCGATTTTTAATTAATTTTTTTCTTGGTCTGAAACTTTTTCTTCCGCAGATCCGAAGCGATGCTTTCTATGAAGTAAATGTTCCCAGCATGCATTGTTACTATCTCATTGGCTGGCGGCGCGCTATGAAATATATATTTCTGCTTTGATTTCATTTTCAAAACTTTGTTTTATGTCTTTGTGGGATTTTTTTTATTTTGTTGAAGTCAAGATGCCACGGGCAACGCCGTGGGGTTCTGTTAGTATTTAATAAAAAATATCCAATATAAATTGGATTTTGAGCTCTGATGATATGACGGTTATAATTAATGAAAAAATAATGCCTGAAATATGGATACTACTAAGGTAAAAAAAGAGACCATAAACCTTTAGCTAAAAGTTCAAGATGGTGTAAAAATAGTTTCTGAGCGATGATATATTCCAACGTTATGCCTGAAAAACGTTAAAAATTGCCCTTTTAACCCCCTTTCCCCCTTTAAACGGCGCTAGTAACATTTTAAAAGCGTAGTTAATCCTTCTAGATTCAAAGGAACATGTGTGCCAAGTTTCGTTCTAATCCGTAAAGAGGTGTGTAATTGTATAAGGTTCAAACACTCGAACAAACAAGCAGAAATTTAATTTTATATGCATAGATAATTTAAGAAACTATCAGAATGAAGAGGAGCAATTAAGTTGCTTTATTTTTGCTTTATAGTGTGTGAAGTATAGAAAAAGAAAATACTCTAATCGTAAAAAAATTCTATTTCGGCATTTTGATGAATCTAGAACTCCCTGAGTTCGGAAGAAACATTTCCGGATAATGTCTGTCTGAAAATGCGGTAACCAAGAATCGGTATAAGCTAGACGAATGAGGTTCGGTATGTCATCTTTATAATAAAAATTGTACTGTATCAGATTTTGAATGAAATCAGACAACGGAAAGTCTGTCTCTCTGTCTATCGGAGTGTACGTGAACGCAATAACTAAAAACCACACCAATCCATATAAATGGAATGTAGTATCTTCAGCTACAGAAACCCAACAACCGCCGGAAATCTCAGGAAAATTACTATTTATTACAGATTTTGTTGGCTCATGTTATTCTGTCTTTATGTATCTTCACCAGAAGTGTAGAGTAATTTAAAAACCATGATCAAAATACGAAAATCACAATTTAAAAACCATGATCAAAATACGAAAATCACAATAGAAATTTATTTCTATTTTTGTCTTTTACAGCAATTCCCAGTTCCCAGGGGAAAGGGTCTAGGTGGCTCTAGCCTTATCAACTGCATGTTGTATGTGAGAGGCAATAAGAGAGATTACGATCAATGGGCTGATAATGGAGCAACAGGCTGGTCATGGAATGATGTCTATTCATATTTTCTGAAAGCAGAAAATAATACTGACCCTGAAATTGCACAAAATGGTTGGTAATTTATTTTTTAACTACGAAATTGTAGCTTTTTATACAAATTACGAAAAACCCTTTTTTAGCTATATCTAATCTTGCCGCTGTACGTGCAACCATTATTTATTGCCATAACAATTTTATCGTTGGATATACGTGTTTCAAAAATAGGTATGTAGTTATAATAGTTATTCAAAGTTCTTTTACATTTATTTTACAAGCTGATAAAAATATATCATACAAACTGTTAGGGGAAATTGGAAAAAGAAAAATTAGCTAAATTCACCTAGGAAAGTATCAGGAGAAACGCTTAACGAATGCGCTAAAGGGCGGTATTCGCCAGCATCGATTGACAGGCTGGTTTTTCCAGCCTGAATTAGTTTCTGTGGAAAGAACCTCAAAGCCACCTCCTAAGAGATGCTCTTTGACTCTGAAATATAACTCGTTGAAAAACACTCTACCTGCCGCTGCAAATGCCCACGAAACGACGAGTATTTTCGAAACGGTTCGCCAGCTTTTATTGGCGGGAGATAACGTGAGGTCGAGTACTATAATTTTTCAATAGCTGTAGTACTGTTTTATAACGTATAAAATGGCGAATGACAGAATAGTTATTTTCGGGACTCCACTACAGAAATACGGAAATAAAAATAAAAAACTTCCTTCCGCTGACAAAAATATTTTTAGTTTCCTAGATTATTACCTGTTTTTATTTCTAAAGCAGGTTTTAGAACTATTTATCATGACGGAATTTTACAATTAGAATTTTACAGAATTATTAGGTACTTTCCCTTTAAAGTCACGCCATGTTTTTAACAACGAGAAACTGCGTCTCTCGTACTTTTAACTTTCCAATATAATTAAGATTTAAATCAGAAAAATTAGAAATTAAAATAGTTATAACGTAGATTTATTACATACATATAACTTATATGAAGTCGTGGAAGGAGCAGCGATTAACAAAACGAGTGTTAGTTTAATAAAATGATACTGTAACCCAAAAATAATAGAAGCTACAACTTCCAAACAAAGGTTTTGTTGCCTTCCGATGGTTTAGTTCGGTTTATTCAAACTAACGTAGTGCAAGAAAATATATTTATTGGTTCTTATCACGCGACAGAAGATGGTAAAGACATAAAATTATAGCAGAAAAGCTAACAGTTATTGTATGACCTAAATAAAAATTATTTCAAGGGATTTACTGTATAAACATGTAGTAAAATTAAGATAAAATATGTTATAAAACATGCGATAACTGTTTTTATAGCATTCTGATATTCAAGACATCCATTAGATAGTGAAATCATAACTGGAACAATATTCAAAAATTAATCTTATATTTAGATATACTAGGATTCGCACAATCTTATCTTTACAAACCTAATTAGAGAAAATATTTTTTAAATTCGTTTCCATCGTAGTCGTTGCCGCTTATCAAATTTTGTGATTGAAGATTTTAAAGTTTATTGCTAAATTAATGCAATCGTTATAAACCTTAAAAAAATATTTTAAAGTTTCTTTTTCCGTCCTGAAATCCAAAATAAATGTATCGAAGATTGCTTAAATCGCTTGATGAATGTTCTAAATTCTATTTCAAACAGAATTAGGGAGGCTAAAAAATCTGAATGTATAAGAATACCCAGAATACCGAATGTGTGGTATTAATACCGACAAATCAAGGTTGAGAAAGAGCACTTGAAGTCGACCGTATCTAAAATTTTAACAGAATGGGTAGAGGACAGCACATGCAATAGCAGAAAGGAGAAAGTCTTTAAACAATTTTAAGAAAAAAACAATTTTTTTTCCTTTTCGGTGTGTTGTTCTGATTTCAAAGCAGAGCCTTAGTTTGTCATGGACTAGTAATATCCTCTCTTTTAGCGTTTTCGTCTTCAAACCAAATGTTTAGAGCGGATGACCTCATGGATGTTTAATAAAATCCATTGGTTTACCGCTTAAATGGAAAAGGCATTAAGGGTATATTGTCATTTTTGCTGCCGTGAACGACTTATTGGGAAATATCGAAATTTGAGATTGAAATATCACTGTTGTTGATTAATTCGAAAAAATATCATACTTCAAAATCCTTCAAACTATCAAATATCTGATAATTATTATTTCTGTTTTGATAAACTACCCATCTCGAATTTTTTTTTTATTATTTCCCCACATTTAAGAGAACATCAAGTTTGAATGCTCTTATTTCCATAAAATCAGCTTTTGAAAGCTTTCGAGACTAATTTTATCTGATGAGACAGAAGTAGTGTTCTGTGACACAAATTGAGAGCAAATAACCAAATATTTCAACAACAAATCTTGCAGTTCACAGTTTTACCTATTATTAAACGTTATTTTTATTACTATTCTTTTGAGCCATCTTTTTATTTAATCATTTACTGAATGGCACTTAATATGAAATGAAAGCAATGAAAATATCTTCTAACAAGTTATAGCTTATCAAATTTTTTCTAAGAGACAAAATTCGACAGTGAATCATACTAGTACAGATTTTTTATTCGAATTATTTTAGTTACGTATACATTAAAAAAAATTTAACAGTCAATTTATTTCTTACATTTTTTACGTCAGCAAAACATTGAGAGGGACTATTAAAGCAGTTTCCCCGCTGCCGACTACGCCCTTTGTATCGTGCTTACTACATGAATATGATACAAAATTATTTGGAGGAATTGGAATTGGAATTATTGGAAATCAACGTTTTGTGTGCAACGCCGGGCATGAAATACTAGTTATGGCGAATCCACTATAGTTAAAAATAATATTTATTTCTGGCATTTATTTAATGCATTTATGCTGTAATTTGATGTTAATACAAGCTGAGATTTTACTTGAAACCAGTTATTGTAAATTGATTTTGGGCACATTATTTCTTTTTAAGACATTTTCAATTATAGCACACTTGTGTTTGGCGCAATATGTCCCATGAGGATTCAGCGCCAATAAACTCCAACCGACCAACCTTATTTCTGGCTAATATAAAAATATGCCTATATGCTTTTCAAACATTCAAAGTGAAATTAAAATTTTTATTTAAATTCTTCAATGAAACTTTTAAAATTATTGTAGTATTTAAAGAAATTATTTTAACAAAGATTTAGAAACATGTCAGAAAAAACGGGATAAACAATTGAGGCTTTAGCGTAAAGGAAAATATAAATGCAAGTTACCAAACGCGTTAAATTAACTCAAATACTTTGAATGTAATATTGTGGTGCTAAAAAGAGAACAGAATTAAAATATTATCTTACAACGACAACTTTGGGTGTTGAGTATATTTCCTTGAAACATGTAACTATGAAAAATGCCGTTAATATAATTCTGCAATGAGCTAAGATACTTGTATATCGTAAATTAATACCAAAATTTAATAATGTTGAAAATAGTATACAACGCAAATTCCAAAAAACAAAAAGAGAACGTGCTAATATAACTGAATGCATTACTGATACAAAATAATTTGTGAAATTAACAGTTAATGCAATATTATATAATCAGTCTTCTAATGAATGACAAACTAATGTAGCTATTATCATAATTGTATGTACAAGACAATGAAATTGTACACTTTGACTCTAAATATGCAGATATCAAGTAACATAAATATATGGTGCATGAAAACACTATTACTGCACTGATTATTTTAAATGATACACAAAGAATTATTGCATGACAGTCATTTCGAGTTACTTGATCCATTAGTACATTTTCTTGAAATATATAAGTAAAATAGATTTCCGATATGAACAAGGATATTCCAACACAATGTGTTGAATTAATTATTCCATGAATAATTAAAAAAATTTCGCGCACGCAAAAGAATTATGCGTTTTTCCAAAAAATTTAAAGGAAAAGAGTTTCGAATTTTAAAAAAAATTTCAACTGGGTAGTATTTTTCGAAGCATGGTCAAAGCATTTTCGAAGCTTCGAAGAAAAACTGGTTGCTTTCCACACCTATTCCAACCCGTTTCGGAGAACGCTCTAACCGCAGAAATGGGAGGGAATGTTCATCGTTAAAAATTGCTGCCGTTTGCTAGTACAACTGAGATTTCGAAGGTGGCGTTTCTCAAATGTTTAAAAATTACCATAGTGGCGCTGGGAGGGTTAATGTTGAGAAATATGAGCAGTTGGTGTGATATTAGAGACGTTCACTTATTGTCCAAGTGTTAGACACCGCCCAAAAAACCGTTTTAATAAAGAGTATTTAATTGTTACTGCTTCAAAGTGCATTAATTGTTTGTACCTTCCTTTATTCTCAATTTCATCCTGGTGTATTATTGCTTGTCTTTGTGACCTGCTCTAACAGTTTATTCGCTGAATTTTGAATAACCATGCATGTGGGGCAGTTGCCTTCTGAATGGATTTGAACCGGAGAGAAATATGTTGTAGGGTCTCGGCCGAGTTCGCAGATAGGCCATGAGGGTCGAAATGGTCGGGGGGGGGGGCGTGAAATTTTAATTTCCCCATAAGAGTAGTTATATGTTTAAATATTAATATAGAGTTTATAATTGTTTATCGTGATAATTTACAAAAATATATTAATGGATATCTTTTCCATTTGAAAAATTTATTTGTTTGATTTCTTATTTACCCGCTAACGTCCAATTTAATTTAAAGCATAGATTTCAATAAATTTCTATTAAATTAATTTTGAAATAAAAAGATTAGGATAACCGCAAAGTAAAATTAAATTCCGATAAAAATTTCTTTTTGGATTTTATTTTTTAGAATAAACATAAGAGACAGTCGTTAGAAAATAATTTTTTTAAGACTTTTTAAATAAATATAAATGATATTTAAATTATAGCAATATAACAAAAAATAAAAATTAGATTCTGATTCCTTATATTACTTCAAAAATAAATCAAAGGAAAAATAAAAAAAAAAAATTCAAAATGACATTACTTTAACTTAGAAATCTTGCTAATTTTTATATCTGTAGAAAATTGTTTAGGAGTTTGGAAATTCCTATTGACTTGCAAGACAAATAGAAAAAGAAACAATGGAAAGCATTTGGTTAAGGCAGGGGAGTGAAATGTAACCGGCCTATAAATTGGACTCTGGGTGTTAATGGGGTAATCTGTTAAGGGTTCTTTTGTGAAATTAAAATTTCAGTGCAATATTTTCTACATTGTAGGCTATCATTCAACGGGTGGCTTTTTAGCAGTGAGCTCACCTCCAGAAACTAACACATTGAAAGAAACTTTTGCCGCAGCAGCTCCAGAAGTTGGCTACGAATACAAGGATATTAATGGAGAAAAACAGACCGGTAAGTAGATAATGCTCTCTGTATTAGTTTGGCTATTACAAAGGATAAGTTTTCCTTCTCTTTAAAATTTCTCATTGAACTGGATGGCAAATCTTGCAATATCTTAAAGCCTTTTCTTGTCATAAAGTATTATTCTCTAAGCATCTATCATAATATTATTATGCTAATATTTATTTGTTGCAGTATTTATCAGGCTCGGTTTCTCTTAAAAAATTAGGAAGATAGAATTGTTTTGAGAGCTTCGTCCAAAGTTTCTTGTGATTAATGACCAGTTATCAGCATTGGTAAACGTTTACATTGGTATTGGTATGCAATGCATTACAAATGATTTATTGAGTTTGAAAATAAATAGCACCTAAGAAAAGCCAGTACTTTCAAAAAAGTTTAATGTAATAACTATCTCTATGCTAACTGCATAAGATAAAGAAACATAAATAGTAAATGATATTCAGAGATATATGATATTGAAAAATATGCCTCAAGAAATATCAGATAGAAAGTGGGCATACATGGTTGGTCTCCAAAAAGAAAAAAATGGCCACTTTACCAAAACAGTACGAAACAGGGTTTATCCTTCTTTTTAACTGAAAAAATTCTAATCTATAAAAGCTTTAATAAATAATACAGTGACAAATCCTCTTACCAAAAAAAGTTTGAGCTGAGTTCCGAACTTTTTAATTTTTAATAACAAATTTAAGTCGCATCTTCATTGAATTAATTCTGTTCAATCATGTACTTCAATGAAGAACTCAACCTGCGAAAGTTATTCATGTAGTCTTAGAGAGATAGGATTTGAAATTTAGCTTTGTGAAATATGCACACATCATATAACCTTATAGATAGCATTTACGTCTGTTTTTTTCTTTTACGTCCCATGTTTGATTGTGAAAATTTTCGGTTTCACTTTTTCTTTCTTCTGCCACAATTTCAAAACAGGAAAATAAAAAAAGAATTTTTCAATCGAACATAGTTTCAGTATTATTTTAACTTACAAGCACAAAGAAAAGTGAAAATATTAAGAGGAAACTTCAATTTTAAAGCTACAAATGGCAGTAAAAATTTATTTTAATATATAATATCTATTACAATAATATATAATTCATAAATAAACAGAAAACAATTTTAACAAATAAAATTAAATCAATTTTAATTAAAATTTTTTAATAATCATAAGAATAAATTTTGATAATTTTAAATAATTTTTTAAATATTTTTTAATTAATAATAGTAAGTAATTTTAGTAGAATACAATATGCAGGTCTTTTAGTAAAATATTTGTACAATAAAACTTCAAAACAGCATAATTAATATCAAACATGTTCAATGTTTTTAAACAAAAGAAAAAAAATCCATTTAATATTGAATACATTGCACAGTAGTAAATTCCTCGAATGTGTTAAAGGCCTTAAAAGTTTTCCACTTACGATCACTGAGGACACAAGATACAGAAGTATTTTAAGTAAAGAAAACAATTTAGAAAGAAAAAAATAATATTTCGTTTTAACGTCGAATTAATCAAAATAAATTCATATTAATTATGATTGATATTTGGTCATTATATTATCAGAAAATTCAGGGGATAAGAAAAATAGTTCAACTTACAATAAATTCGAATTAAAGATGTTCGCTTTAGCCAAGTTCAATTGTAGTAAAGTATTTTAAAAAAACTCCATGAAAACTTTTATGACATGAACTTGTAACATACAGATTAAGCCATATTCAAGAGCTCGAATACTTAATTCTCCGGATAGCAACTTAAATTCGCATTGATCGCGAAAATTCTCAACTAATTTTTTAAGGTTCATCAGTATAACTAAGGAAATATCCTTTAATAATTATTCTCATTCGAACTCTTCTTCGTTCACAGATTACTGTCGTTTCTGTTCCTTCAAAACTAATATTGTGGTCCGAAAAAATTTTATTCCTTCTGTTTAGGGAACGCGAATGAGAAAGTCTGTTCAAAATTTTATTAAATAATAGGGCATTATGTAAAAAATTCAGATTCTTGCATGAAGTTAAATGTCATTTTCCTTCACAAATGTCCATTTATAAAAACAATTTAATGCATTATGTCACTGCTAAGCAATTTATTAGGCTCCTCTTAAGTTTTGCTTGTAATATGATCTGTATACATTTCTGGGTAATACAAACATATTTGTATTTCAAATATGTTTTCCTAAACGATTTCTTTGGCGATTAATATTATAAATGGCTAAGCAATTTGTTGGGCTGCTCTTAAGTTTCCCATGTAACACAATCAGGCATTTCTGGGTTACAAACATATTTGTAATTCAATTCACTTATGATTACTGTTTTATGATGGGAAGTAAACAAGTGAAGCTTAATTAATTAATTAAAGTACTTACATAATAAACCTTAATCCGTTTCATTGATGCTATTATATAAATAAGTTCTATTCGAAGATAATGTTTTTGCTGATTGTGAGTCTCTGTGATTATTTCTAACTGTTGTTATCTCTGTTTCTAACTTCAAAATATTTTATAAAGACGGCAATTCAGAAAATTTCTATTATCGAAACACAATTGCAACTTAAATAATTGTTTCAAATTGTATTTATTTACAACGATAAAAAAATACTACAAGTTCACTATCAAATCGACATTTGTATTCCCTGTTTATATGAATTGTATATTTTAAAATTGAACATTTAGAAGCAAAATATAATTGCATTCCTTCCTAACTATGCTTTCTTGTAGTTGGCTGTGCTTCTGGAACGTCTGCTGAAAAAAGTATCAACCCATTAAAGTGAATAAGAATTATGCAAATTATTTGACAAACTTGCGTAATACATACATAAAAACTTGCTTTAGCATCAAATTAATAAGCACAAAAAATTCTATACTGAAAAAGTAGCAGTCATATATAAATAAGGTTCAGTCATGTATAAATAGAATTCTAAAATTTATATCGATTAAATATTAAACAACGTTACAAAATATAAAATATATAAATTTAAGAGTGAGAGAATTTCAATAACTTTTCAGTGCCTAATAATACAATGCTTCAAAAGCTAAGGGACAAAATTGTTTTAAACAACTTCAAGAAGTTGAACAATGAATCAAAATTCGAAACAAAAAACTGAACTTATAGAAACCTAAACTTTCAATAGGGAACCGAACATAAAGTCAAGAAAAATATTGAAAATGTGAAATTTTAACGTTGGAATCTACAGATCACTTGATTTTATTTATATTTTTTGATAAATTCTGATAAATAACAAAACAAAGTGCTACCTTAATATCAAGGTCCAATTTAATTTTTATCAATAAACTGAATAAAATATATTAGAGCTAATAATAAGTTAAAAATAAAAAACAAATAACAAAACAGAATGTTACCTTAATATCAAAGGTCCAGTTTAATTTGTATCAATAAACTGAATCAATTATGATAGAGCGTATAATAAGTTTTAAATATATATATGATGACGAAGAACATTTAGAACAAATAGAGGATTAAAGTAAAAGTGATGGATGGGAGGACGTAACAGAAAAAGACAATTTGCCTTTTAGTTTCACGTTCAAAACTTCTGCACGAATCGTTGGGCAACAAATTTCTCAGGATTTAACAAGACCATAGCACTTTTTCAAATAATTTTTCACTGATATATTGATAGATCAACTAGTAGAAACGACTAGTGAATAAGCACAAATGAAGATGCGTAAGTAACAGATGGCTCAAAAGTCTATTTCGCATTCGTGGGTGGACGCTACACGTGAAGAATTTATGGCCTTCATCGGTGTAATTCTGAATATGGGAACAATGCCACTTGCAAACATATCGGAATATTGGTCAACTATGAGCAACAGCAGAATTCCTTCCTATTCGGTGGTATTCAGAAGAGACCGATTCCGTCAAATGTTCTGGATGTTACGTGTAAAAGCCATTGCATCTTCTAATACATCTTTGAGAACCCGGATTGGAAAGTCAGACAACTTTCTGCAATATGTCGAATCGAAGTTTGCGGAACACTTTATATCTGATAAAGATATTTTTGTCGATGAATAAATCGTCAAGTTCAAGGAAAAATTGCGATCATAACGTATGATCCATAAAAGCCGACCAAATGGGGAATACGAATTTACGTATTAGCGCAGAGATGGCCCGAGGTCCGGGCAAAACGGGCAGCTGCCCGTGGCGCCAAAATCCTTGGTGGTGCCAAAGCGAGAGCCTGAAGGAGAAAAAATTGGTTTAATAGACATGTGAGCTCATAAAAAATGGCGAATACGTTTACTTTAGAATTGGCGGCCCCTTCCTTTATTCTGAATAATATCATCAAACCATGTGAGACGTACTAAACGCCCCACCACCACTGGCGGTTTTTCGCACAGGTGCTAGACGCGTTCACTTCGTGCCTCGAGACTCTGGGGGAGGGGAAGGTCTTAGAATCTAGTCTCCATACTTCGCAGTGCTAAGCCTACGGTTAATTTACGACATTGGATAGGGACAGAGTGCTAAAAGCAGCTTTACGTACATGCCCTCATATTATCAAAATTCAAGACTGTCTCCCCCCACACACCTACCATCATCTAAGGTGGTCTCGTGGGAAAGTATCCATATTAGCACGAGATATTGCACAGTATCTCCACAATGTTGTTTGTTATTGTGAATGCCGCGCAATATCGTAAAAATTTTGTTTCAGTATTGTAGAGCATTTTATCAGGATGTTAATTACATTTCCTGAAGCTTCTTGTTGCGCGAAGAATGACCATGATTGATAGCTCTGAAAACTGTTTGAAATCTTTTAACCACCAAAACAAAACTAGTATCTTGTTTCTTGGGGGCATTTTAGAGAATCGTCTACCCCCTAATTTCAAACCAAATAAAATTACTCTACACTTGTTCATATTTATTTGTGTTATGAACATCAAATTTAAATTGTGATAACGTTATAACCTATACAAAATAAGTATTGTGTTATTTCGCTAAAATAACTGAGGAAAGGAAAATTAGGTTCGTTTCATAGGAAAGGAAATATAGGAAAAAACAGTCAAAATAAAAAAATATTAAATCTAGAAAACATTGAAATTGAGAAGAAATTTTAAGAATAAAAAGTAAGAAAGTCAATTTTTAAACAAAAATAATTATAATCTTTTAAAATAAACTATTTTAAAAATAAATTTGTTGAATAGATTATTTTGGTTTCAATAAGGCTTATGTAATCTTAAATATATCTGAAGTTCAAAAATTGTCACCGTAATATTATTAACCTTCCAGCGGATGCGCCTGTGCAAATTTTACGACAAACGGGATTTTCCATACCCTGATTCCACGTTAGGAGTCAAAACTGTCTGAAAGTCATTGCTATTTCTTCATGAGACCCCTTTCTTCAGGATTAAATGGATTTATCCGAGTTTAAAGGTGATTTCAAACTTTTTAATGCTTGTGCCGTAAAGTTTACGTCGCTCGCCCACTCGTGTAATTTGCTAATTTTTTTATGTATTTACGTTTCATTTTGGTAATTATATATCCAGTGCGCTTTACGGCGATTTAATATTTAATTTTACATTGTTAAAAATATTTAGATATGTAATATGCCTGCTAATAATCCACCAAGCCGAAAAATTCTCTTGAAAAACTTAGCCCTCAGTCTTATGAAAAAACACCTCACTACTCGAACCCCAAAAATCTGATCATCGCCTTATGATATTAACATGTCTTTAAGTCTAAATTATGCATCACAACCTGAAAAAGCAAGTGAACAGCAACCAGCATTGAGAAGAAGAGCTCGTGGTTTGCATTTGAAAGGAAGAAAACAATCATCAAAATCCATGAAATGCAGTAGATGCGTTATGTAGTATACTTGTAAAAAGCATTAATCTTTAACAAAAGTTAAATGTTTCGATTGTAAGAACAATTATTATATTATATAAGAAGTATGTCTTTGATGCGCAATCTTAGTTTATATTATAATCTTTGGCATTTAGAATACAGACACAACAGAATTTTAAAAAATACTTAGGTTATGTGTGTTGAAGGGGAGCCATACTTTTCTTTGCCCAGTTGTTAAAATTAACTCGGTCTGCCTCTGCGGATATGTATACTCGATTTTGCCCTACTATAAATTTGACAACTGAGGGTTTAGAGAAACCAGAAATTACGGTTAGCTCTCGAATTCCATTGACCCTAGTTAAAAAACTTCTGAATAACATTCCAATTGCTGAGGGATGTCATTTGTAAACTGTTATATACTTTACAAGTATCCCGCTTGTCAACGAACTTCTGAAACTAAAGGTCCATTTGACTGGTGCAGTAATTCCAAATCGAAAAATCTTGCCAACTGCAATTAAGAAACCGAAATTTTCAATTAAGTCGACTGAGACTTATAAGAAGGAAAATGCATTAGTCCTCACATGGGAAAGCAAACGAATCGTAATTTTCCTGAGCACCAGCGATGCAACGTCCCTCGAATCGGTTACTACGAGAACACGCGGTGGTGCCACAATAAATTTATTGAAACCAATTGTGTATATGTTACCGTTAAAGTATGAAATCCGTTATTCTATAGAATACCTAGTTATTCTATAGAATAACTGATCATGTCAGTTAAAGTGTTAAATAAACTTTTATTTTACACTTTAACTAGTTATTCTATAGAATAACGGTCCACACATCGTTAAAGTGTAAAATAGCCGACATGATGCAGCCTGTTTGTTAGTCAGATTGGTTATTTGTATTTTCAGCACCGGAATTTTTTTTTATTTTTAAGAAACATCCTACGTCTTCGCTAGTAGCTCATTGAATGTAAGGAATCTGCGTTTTTTAAATACTCACATGAAGTCGGAAAAATTGTGCTCGCGATGCCTGCGGCATCTGAAGTGGGCACCGGGCAAATTTATTTAACTTTAAAAACATCCTACGGCTTCGCTAGCAGCGGGAGAAGGAACCTAGTAGCTTCGCTAGCTCATTGACTGTAAGGAATCTGCGTTTATAGTGGAATTCGTCCATAACTTCGTTCCTAATAGAGATACCGAGATAATTCCTGTATATTCTGGAACCTTCATTTTGTCGCCAAATTTGTCGCCAAGTTGGCTAAACACTCGCCAAGTTTGTCGCCAAGGTCAAGTGTCATTGACTTCCTTCCAATACGTATTCCTGTAAATCTCTCTTTCCAACTATAAGAATAATATGGCAAGAAAGCGACATTACAGTTATATGACACTATTATAGTGGTTTTAATTTCCCATCGGTTATGGCTGATATGCAATCAGTGCGTAATTTCTTAAAAAGCGGACTTGTTTTAATGTCATAATGCTTATTTTACACTTTAACGGTCTATCATTAGTTATTCTATAGAATACCTAGTTATTTCATAGAATAACTAGGTAAAGTATGAAATAAATAATTTATTTTACACTTTAACTGACTTGATCAGTTAATCTATAGAATAACTAGTTATTCTATAGAATAACTGAATTATACACTTTAACGTTGACATATATACATTACACCAAAAAAATTAGAGCAGTTGATCGCTCGGACCAATAGGCAGGAACGTATTGTTTCCTTCGAAAATCCCTCAAATGGTGGAGGAAATTATTTTTTTTGGGGGGGGAGGGCATGGAGATGTGCGTCATCATACATAATGCATTAAATAACAAGACAACAGAATAACAAAACGCCACTAACACACTTCCATTTTGAGAAATGTTTAGTCGATGAGTTAGTAGGAAATTTCCGGCAAAAAACACCATCCAGAGCGCAACCTTCAACGTGATTCGTAGATACTATATTAAATAATCAGCTTCATAGCATTCGTTCAGGAACCAATAAAGACTGTGCAGTATGTTTTGACAGGAAAACTAAGAAGAAGACGAGAAACACGCACATACTCTGTTGTCTGTACTCGGAAGCCAGGGCATCATCCCAGATAGCAATTTTAGTTTGCAGCAAGCTTGCCACAAATTTGTCATGACAAGAGTGCAAGTTTGCCACAAATTTGTCATGACAAGAGTGCAAGCTTGCAGCAAGTTAACGAAAGCTCCGAAGTCACCATGAAACGAACTTGCAGCAAACTTGCCGTGCACACTTATTGCAAATTAAAGCAAAAAGAGAGTACGAAACACAACCCGGGATAGAACTCGCGACCTCCCGGTTCCGAAGCGGAGACGCAAACCATTGAGCCAGTCGAACTCTGAGAGGAGAAGATAGATTTCGCTAATACATCGTTCTATTCGATTCGTATACGATTTATTTTTAACTATTTTCTGGATTTCATTAATTTTTTGAGTTGAGAATATGATTTGAAGTCAAAGAGAGAGCGATTTTTGCTAATAACTACGTTTTGCTAGTAAAATAAATTATGAAATTAGAGTTCAAAAGTAATTACTTTAAAATGGGACAAAATGTCTAGTTATTACTGTTCAACAAACACTGACTGTTTTTTAGATTTAATTTTGTTTATAAACGTTAAAATTTCAACATTAAGAAAAAGGCGATATAGTTTTTTTTAAAGTGAGAGTGATATATTTAGAAAAAAGATGGAAAATTTTTTTATAAAAAAGTTATCTTTTTCACAAATTATCATTGATTTATTGAATTAATAAAAAAGAATTACGGTCTAGGAGATGCTATTAAAAATCGGATGTTTTTTAAAACAGAGACAAAGATAATTATCTCTTATTGTGCTATCTTTGCAGGAAGCTTTCTTTGAAAAATTGCAGCAAGTTTGATTTGCAAAGAGGTGGCGCTATTTGTCACATCGAACTTGCTACAAGTTCGAATCAAGTTTGACGCGTCAAATTTTGCCATGACAAGTCAAAATCAAACTTGCTGCAAACTTACGTGCTATCTGGGATATCGGTGATTGTTTAAAAAATATCACACTTTGGAAAATTACAGAAATTAAAAAAAATTGTTTTTATGTATTGTAAGTACTATGAAACACAACAAACCAGCTTCAACAAATTCTTGTGTTTTAATATCCATATATTGACTTTAAATCAGTGAGGAAAAGTAACTGCGAAGAACTAAATTTGTTTCGACCTGCTGGTACGTCCATCAGCGAAATCTGCCGACCGCAAAGGGTTAATATCAAAACAAATGGATTGCAAAATTTTGCGTGAATTAGGAATATCAGGTCCGTTTAAATGGTAACACAATTTTAAAAACAAAATGTAAAGATTACAAAAGTGTTTGATTTTTACTTGCTCACTGTCCAAATTTGTCATTATGGATGGTTAGTCGTTTTAAAACGTAACAATCGTATCTAGTTAAGATTTTCTGGGAGACCTTTCGGTTTCATTGGTAACGTATTCTTTCAAGTCAAATTTAAGGTCTCAGAAGTTTGGCATAATTGAAGAAACTATGAAGATAATGAGTGTAATGATAAAACTAGTATTTTTGCAAAATGTTTCAAAATTAAAGCTTTGCGCATATTCTTAACCAGTAGGAACTTCTTTCTATATAATTCGTCTAAAACACATCACTAATAGCATTTTTTTACAGGTTTTGCAAATATTCAAGGAACTATAATGGATGGCAAGAGATTCAGTACAGCCAAAGCTTACCTTATACCTGCTGAACACAGAGCCAATTTGCACATTGTTAACGAAGCGCATGTTCATAAAGTAGGCAGTAAAGAACTTTATCTCATTCAACTGTATTCCTTATGTCTGCGAACTTCTTCCACGTTAATTTACTTTCTATTAATATATTCTTTGTACAAAGTGTAAAGTATGCAGCCATGGAATTTGAGAACGGATATAATTACAATTTAAAAGTGGTGTCTATACATGAGAAAATTACTACAGAGTGAGTTTTAAATAACCTAAAAATTTCAACTTAAATAACTTCTGAGAGTGTTTATATATATCTCATCGATTTGTGAGATTTTATTAACATAAATAAATAGGACAGAATTTTAACCAAAAACATTTATTACCAGATCTTTACAAGTTCTACATAACTGAATGTTGCCAATCCTTAATCTTAGATCTTATAAATAGGCTGTTTCCATTTAGTATTATTATTAACATAAACCTAACAACCCTTCCCTTTTTTAAAATTAAAACTAAATTTAGAGTCCTCGTTTATGTAGTTCCATAAAATTGCGAATTGCACTTAAATCTACTTATAAGCGATACTGTTCACATTTATTCTTTATATCTTTTCGGAGTCTCAATCAGCATTCTTCCGAATCTTGCTATTTTGGGCTTCTTCCCTCCTATATTACTTTGTTGCATTCCTTTGTCTTCAGATTCTTCCATCACTGATGAATCTTCTTCTCACCTTACATTCTGTGTTGTGACTTCATTAGATTACTGTCTTAACTTGTTCCCATCATCATTACTTGCTTGCTTCAGCCAGTTTCTATTTCTACGAACAACCTTGTCTTCTGTATTTTATGTCATACAATCTCGAATTGTTTGCTCCTACAATTGATCCTCTCTTCCACTTGTCATCCCCTTTTGATGATGTTGGTACGCGTACAAAAGCTTCTCTACCAATTTCTAATTCAGGTAGTTGTTTTCAATTTTTATCATAATATATCTTAGCTTTTCACCTTTTCAAATTTTGAAGTGCATTTCCATAAGTGGCTATCTACATATTTGTATTTGAGTCATCAAATTTTCTAACGGCAACTTCCAATTTTTTATCTTTTAAATGATTCTGCGTAATAAAAATTCACCAGATATAAAATTTGAGATCAATCGGTTCAAATTAATCGGAGATATAAAAGAAAAAGGATTAAGGAGATCTTTCAATATATGAAAACGTAAAAATTTGGAAACTTTGTTAAAACCTTTCATTTCAGATGTTAATCGAGTAATATTCTCTAAGAATATTTGGTGTTTATTAACGTTTACCGTTTGGGACAATGGAATATTACTAAATATGAATTTGAGTTGAATGATTTTAAATTAAAACCCAATAAAAATTACATAATATTTTTATACATTATATTCTATATAATAATATAACAGGTAAACAATGTCAACTTTTATATTCATAAATATATTAGTCATTAACCGTTTGAGTGCGGCGAAGCGCTCAAATGGCTAACTATTTACACTTTAATAGGAAGTAAAGCTATCATTTCTATCAATGACTTGCTACATACGACGTGGTATGGAATCTATGGCACTGCAAACGACATCTCAATCTTTTATTTACTTTCTTATCCATATCAAAACCGTGAATACAATGATTTCATGCTGGCGACTTATTTGTCTGTACGATTCGGCCTTTCGCTATATTGTCTACTTCTCATGGTATATTAGTAAAATAATCTCAAATTCTGTATAATTTCAACGAATAGTATTTTTAACAAAGCAAAATTAGACACAAAAACTTATTGGGCAGCTGAGAAATGAAAGACAGATGCTTATTTTCTGACATATATTTTTTTATAAACTAAACAAAAAAATTGCAATGCCGTTGAACGACACCAAACGATTTTTCACAAAAAAATTTCACAAAGAGATATTTAAAGTAATTTGAAAGAATTTTTTACTTTTAAATTTTTATACCTAATCGCTTTCTATCAGTAATAGTCTTAAATTAAAATTATTAATCTATCGAAACATTTTAAGCTATTGTTTCATTTTTATAAAAAAGGCATCTTGTCCAAATCTCATCACATTGTATAATCCACACACAAGGAGATACTATAATATTTCATTGAATAATATTTTATTTATTCTTACATTTAATAATATGTGAATCTATACTGTATACAGAATTTTACTTCTTTGCATTTTTATCAATTTAATATCTTACAAAACATTTGTAGAACCATAAAGGACTTTCATTTTAGTGGTTTAAACGTAATGCTTCTTGAAATGTAAGAGGAATAGAATCTGTTATATGAAACGATTTTTCTTTTCGTTTCTCATTCAAATTTACACTTATTTTAAAAAGAAAACAATTTTTCTTAATCTTAAGCAGCATAGGAAGACATGCTTTGTTTTCCGTTTCATTTCAGAGATTTTTTTTATCCTGTCAACGAATCCTTTTATAAAGTTGAGATGCCCATTTAAGAAATCGAAAATCAGTGTGTTCTGAACGCTTTTGGTTGTTGCTGTATATCTTAAAAACTACTTGAAGCAAATGGTTGAAATTTTGAACATTAAGGTTTTAGGTCACGTTAAAAAGTAATAAAAATTATGAAATATACTTTAATTTTTTTAAAAAGGAATAACTTTTTTCTTGTTTATCAAGTATTTTAATATAAAAAAGAATTATTGTTACAGATCCATAGTATTTTGAAATATATTGATAAAACGGACATGGTCATTTAACATTATGAGTCCTAAATTTCGATTATTCAAAATTCATCAAACGTTTACATAAAATTAAAAATATTTATTCGAGCTAATTTGATCTGGAGAATCTGAATATGTACTCAAAGTTAGGTGCTGCTATTTGAAAAAATTGAGTCTGTGTAAATCTAAATATGAAGACGCCCCTTGTAAGAGAAAATATTATATACGCTTATAGGGGACACACTTCTACGGCAGCAGGCATTTACAGTTTTATTGGGCGATAATTAATGTAGGAATAAAGAGCAGCGTACGGATACTTTTTTGTTGGACTGTACATTCATGTTTGAAAGTTAGGCTTAACTTTAACGACTTTCAAAACAGATATTAACTTTTAAAATAACTTTAATTATCTCCTCTGTTGGAGATTTTTTTTTGCAGACACTATGTTTGATATATATTTCATAGATTTGTGAGATGTTATTAACATAAATAAATAGGATCGAATTTTAACCAAAAACATGCATTACCAGCTCTTTACAAGTTCTCCATAACATAATGTTGCCAATCCTTAATCTTATAACTTATAAATAGGCTGTTGCCACTTAATATATTTATTTACATAAACCTAACACAGAGTATTACTAGATGTCTTTAAAAATGTTTAAAATATGAGAGTGCATAAAATAAAATTGTTTAACGATGCTTCGTCCCATTTTCGAACTGTCTTCAAAGTAATCATATTCAACCAGAGATCTTATTTATTTTGTTAAAAATTGGTATTTGTGTGAAAAAAATGCAGCACTATTTCCATGGAAGTGGTTTTCAACACTCAAATACCAACCTATGCCAATAACAGTGAGTTTCGAATGAGAGTAGCTACCTATTGATACCCAAATCGCTATCCAGGTGGATTACATTGCCCACCTTATTCACTGGATAGTAATCAAAGTGATTTCTTTATTTGGGGTCATATGAAAAATTAAGTTAACAATAAGAAGCTTAAAGATATTATTTCCCTCAAAAATGCCATAACTGATTAATTTTCAAACGTAAAATAAGAAACACTTGAATCGGTATCTAACACTTTTTGGTACTTTTAAACCAAAAAACATGCAAAAAAAAAAGTATTTTCCCACAGTCTTTTGATTATAACTCAAAAACTGTCAACTTTTGTATATCAGCATTGTATATCAAAACAACCAGCACAACATTTCCTAAAATTTAGATGCATGCAATGCTTTTCAGTACGTGTACCGTTTAGGCGCTGTAACACGTTGAAGTTTGGTGAATGTTTGACTTACCTACTAGCACGGCTTGAACAATAACAAATCTTCTTACATATATGCTTTAAAATTTATTATTTTCCTATTAATAAATCTTACTTAATACCTTACTTATTTAATACACCTTTCTACCGAAAACTTCTTTGTGCAAATAAAATTTTCATCTGTTATATTAGATATGAAAGTAATTTAACCTCCAGCAACGAAATGCATAACAGCTAATTATGAATAAAATTCCTTTTTGTCTCGAAAATGCTGGTGTTTTAAATTTAGAGCCATTTTGATGATAAAATTTTATTTAGAAACAACTAAAATTACTTTGTGTAGTTTTTAATTAAAATTTAATTATTTCCATTAACTAATTTAAATAACTTGGCATGCAGTATCCAAGAAAAAAATATGACATGAAAAAAGATAATAAACATTACAGACAATATCTTAACAAATCACAATAACTTAACAATAACAATAATAATACCTGCAATCATAAATATGATCATAGTGTGGCAACAGCGAGCATAGCGGTTTTTGCTCTTGCGCCGAACTGATTCCATCTACATATATAAGAAGCAAGGACAGAAGCCACTCTCTCTCTCTCTTGCTCTGCACCTGTCAACGAACTGTTGATTAGTTTTGTTACTTTAAGTTAAATATGTTTTTCACTCGTTTTATTTAAATTATGTTTGACGAAAATAAAAGTTGTTTTCTTAATTTAAATGTTAACTTTCTTCGTATTCATAGTAGTCTAGTTTAAATAATAGTGATGGTGGTTAGATATTTAGATGCACCATGGTGAGTGCTTCAATCTTTTATTCGCCTCATCGGAACTTAATGACACTCGTTATTATTAGTGACCACCCTCGCTATAATAGTATCTATATACGTTACCCAGTCTCTTCACTTTATCTTGGTGGCTTTAAGGTTAAAGGTCCAATATATCTAGAAAATCATATGTGTCTTCCTCGACATGCAAAGATAATGACGCCTCAACTAAATAATCAGACATTATTGGTTAGCCATCATCATCATCCTCATCACTGTTAATAACTTGAATCCTTCATGTTATTACAGTTGTTCCAACAATGGATACACAACACTGAACGAAATTTTCTGTCCTTCAAACAGCTGCAATTTCCTGTGCACCTCTTCTTGCTCTTGCAGGATATTTTACGCAGGCAGGGGACTTCAGCGTTTTGACAGGTAGGAGCCCACTGTTTGTGGTTTTTCCACCATCAGTCTTCAGATCTCTTTTTATTGCCAAGCCACTGTTGGATCTAATGACAAATTCTTAGGGAATGTTGGTGGGCAGCTGCTTCGATTGGAGGAAGCGACGCCATGTCGCTAGTCTTGTTAAATGAAGATTTTATGTAACATTTGAAACGAACATTATTCAAGGATGGTGTATTCGAGCTGGATGTTGGGTAGCCATACAATGCCACAAGGAGGCGGTTCCCTGCATCCACAACAGCTTCAGGAGTCACATCTGGGTTTTTAAATATTTCAATTACTTTGAAGAGATTAGTATTGTTTTTCAAAATCTGTAAAAATATCATTTTACCATAATTAAATAGAACTTATGTATTCGATCATGGCATGTATGAATAAAATGTAATCGGTGATTTTTTTTTCTTAAGCAGGGTGAGGAGAAAATACGTTTTCAGCTATTTTTCTTTTTCCTGGTTTTAGGAAATCTACGTTGTCAAATGTTCAGATGCCTATTAAGATGACGATAAGGTCGATATCTTCAAATATAACAACCACAGATGGATGTATTAGGGCCAAGGCTAAAGCTGAGTTCACAATTAAACAATAAGCATCATCGTCTGCTTTTTTGCATATCATGTTCACTGAGGAGAACTTGTTCATCAGGATAAAGATATGTCGATTCTTGTTCTTCGGATTGGCCAGGAATGTTTCTTCGGAAACAGTTGGTGCCATTGCTTAATCAAACATTACTTCGCTTGACATTTGTTTCCGTAATCTTCTGGCCCGTTCTGCACATTTAGTACCTCCTACAATTTCATTTTCAGGATGCCATCGAAAATTACTAAAGCAATTAATTTGTACTTTGTACGAACATATGTCATATAAGTATCACAAACTGATGAAAAAGTTGAACCCCTGTTTCAGATGACTCTGTGCAGAAAGTAGCCTCCAATAATAATATACTCACTCCTTTCAGTATTAAAATCCTGTGAACATGACTTGAATTAAGAGTATTTCGTGCCTTTTCGCCTCCCACCAGAGGTAATGAAAATGTTCATAGTTCATATGTTAGGAAATACTCTAGTTCTTCATCCGATTACTTTGTAATACTAATTCGCTGGAGAAGCGTTGTAGAGTCGACAGATATAATTTCATCATGCACCTTGATGTCATTAGTGGTTGCACTCTGTCATTTCTTTTGAAATTCATTTCTTTCAATTTAATCATTTCTTTCAATTCTATCATTTCTTTCAATTCAATCATTTCTTTCAAATTCAATTTTTGAATTTTTTTCTTCAATTCTTTGGATACCAAGAATACCTTCCTCCTTGGCCATGTGAATCGTTATTTCTCGAGGGTTTCTAGGGACACTTGAGCATTTTGGGAAAATGTAGTTAAATGCTCGGACATGAATAGAAGCGATTGGACTGGCAAAGATCTCAGTACAGATCCTACGGGCCGCTTCAAATTGTGTATCGGTCGTGGGACACTGTGTCTTGTCGCTTTCTAGACTGGAAATAAATCTTCAACGATGCAAGTGGATCGCTAAGAAATTGACCATAGGAACAAGGCTTCAGGCAGACTTCATTTGCTAAGATGGGGACAGAAGGTACGGAACAATAAAAGGGCTAGTTGAAGTCTCCTAACTTATTAAAAAAAATCGTGAGATTTACCGTGTTTACTTCACAAACGCCTTTTCGATAAAGCCAGGTAATACCTAGTGTAAAGAGATTTAGAGAAAATTTTGTGCAGATTATGTTAGTATCTTCATAATATAAGCAATAAATACTTTATTTGCGCAAAGAACTTTACGACAGAAAATGTATATTAATTAAGCAGAAATTTATTTAGTAAGATAGATAATTTTGTGCATACAGATATTATGGTCTGTTGCTGCTTAAGTTGGGCTGGCAGGTAAGTCAAACATTAGCAAATTTCAACCAGTCCTAGCGCCTAAACGGTACGTGTAACGAAATGAATTGTACAGACCTAAGTTGTAGGAAATTTTGCGCTGACTATTTCTATAAACAATGATGATACTTAAAAGTTGAAAGTTTCTGAGTTATAAGCAAAAAATTCAGGAAAATCCATTTTTTCATGTTTTTGGCTATAACTAAAATTCCAACAAAAATTTTGGTGGAAACCTCAGATTTTTAATCAGTCTCTGAAAAAAAAGAGCAAAAAATTAGAACTCCAACAGAATTTGTTTTTAAACCACCCCTTTTCAGCTCCTAATGACTGGACTAGATCTCTAAAGTTTCTTAATACGAAATCATTATCCATTAAGTTGTTTTCCGCATTCTTTTCAGATAAAAAAATCATTTGCATCTGCAACGAATCAAAAGTTATTTTTAGTGAGGCTCTAAGAAGTGATCTCAGTTCAACTTAGCAGATTAATTAATATCTATTCTTTAAAATTAGACCACTTGGAGCATACCTGGGAGACGACATAGAGAAATGCGGAATTAGCCGATTCGAAAACTTTTAGAGATATGAGGAAAATATCCGGCAGATCCATGCACAGACAAATAAATTCTTTTTCTTCCTTAATCGTATAACTTTATTAGAATTTTCGCATACTTTTTCTCACACTATTCATTTCTGCAATGAAATCAACACCAGTTTCGGCAAACAGGCTAAACGCAAAGCAAAAAACGATGTTATTGTTTGACCGCCCTGTTTAAAGTGAGATAAAACAGGATTCCTGACTGAATTACTATTAAGTCCAATTGAGAAATTTTCATATATTTTTGTTCACAACACAATTACATACACAGAGAGCTTTTAAACTTATTTATAAATAATTTGCACATGGTGCATTAAATATATTAATTTCAAAATATCGACCTGAATATTTCCTTCTTTCATAATGCAAAGCGCCGCCCTCGGTTTTCCTTTTTAAAAATTTTACTTGATATCCTTTTCTTCTGAGATCGATGCACGAGTTCTTCTGCTCGCATGCTCTGCAGGCACTCTACAGAAATATCGTCAGGAATAGCAAAAAATTTAATGTCCACATTTCATTTTCGGTTTAGATTATTCATATATATAGAATGTTATTATTTACCAAACTGACCAAGAATAGCTGTTGATTTATTGAGAATTTTTTTTAACTTTAGAAGATTTCGAGACTGGATCGCTAAGTTTCAAATTTCGCCGCTAAGGGGATTGCAAGTAGTCTCATTGTATAGCGAAAACTCTCTTTACAACATGTAGGCACTACTTTTGTAAAGAGTTGCACCTGTTCACAAATTAAATGGGCTGAGTAATTTATACATCTACCACCCCGTACATCTGCATATATGATAAATAATTTATAAGTATGTTCCGTACTTTGATTTTACATTTATCGCGCACCTATTTCCTTTTCCTTACAAGAACTAGAGTCATCCGATAAACTTAAGAGCATTCAAATGTGCTAAACCTAGAAAACTTTTCTTCATGTAATGAATATGATATTCAAATAATGAGGAGGTGAAATCTAAGCTTGATCTTGATGACATTTTGTTAAATTTAGCATCTCCAAATAATGTTGAATAACAATATTTATTTATCGACCTGAAAGCATTTTCTAAATTTTTTCGGTTTGGAAGTGTTTATTTTTTTGTATTAAAAAATTTATATTCTTAATATATATCAAGATCTCTCATTTTGAAATAAGAAAATATTCTAATTTCTGCAATTTTGTATATTAAAAGTTCATATGAAAACATTTCGATTTTTTATGTTTAAATTTAATTTTTAAGTATTTGTGAAGTTTTCTGATTTCATATTGAATACATGTCATAAAGCAGAAAGTATATTTTTATTTAACGTCTTTCATTTAATAGAGATATTTTTATTTTAACTTACAAATTAATATTAAACTATTTGTTTTGGTTATACCTGTTGCTTTTTAGAATAAATAGTCTATTCACAACGCGTTTCTAGGTGCATATGGGCTTATTCGTAGGTGATAGAGAAATTGCACCTTAAGAAGAAAAGGGACTTTCATACTTTGATTTCTTTAAAAATTTTCCTTTCATTACTAGTATTTCTGTGAACAGTAGACCTCGCTCTCCCCAAATGAAAAAAAAATGTAAGATTTTCTCTTCATCGCATTTTTTAAAAGTTTACCCAATGTTGTTATTCATCACTGGACGTCATAATTTGACTCTCGAGAAGGTACAGTGAAGTCCAAAAGTTAAGCACAATTCTTAACATGCAACAAATTTGGAGTTAATATGGATACAATGGTTCGCAATCAGTTGCGAAGAGCCGTGGGACATACAGTAGTTGGAGCTCACATATTACAGGGAAAATGTCGTCACGACGGCGTTTAGGGGAGACAACAAGAAAGCAATGAAGACGAAAAGGGATTACGACTCATCTCGTTTCAGAGAAAACTGATAAAGGGATGAAACTTGCATCAATGGTTTCGCTTGATGTGCATAATATTTACATGCATTTTCGGAAAAATACCACGAATATTCGGGAAAATATTAATATTAATATTAAATGTTTTCTTATAAAATGCCAAATGTTTCCGCATGTTTTTTGCTTATTAGATGCAGTTTTCAATGAAGTTATACGAAACTTACAGAATACATGATAATATTTTAGAGAAGCATTCAGTTAAAATTTGAAGTAAAGAAGATGAAAAATAAAGGAATTATGAATATTTGTATTATTTAATTTTTAATTGCGCATTCTCGAAACATAGCCTAATTATTTTATCATACTTTCAAGCATATAAGCAGTTTATATAAAAATTCTAGTTCACTAAAGCTAAGATTCAGATATATATTGTCATTACAATAGCTCAATTGCTTTCGTTCTGCAAGGAAAACAAAATGATGAGTTGGTTTCACACAAATTGATACTTTTGTAAAATTAAATTTTCGAACAGTAATCGCCGAACTGAAATTTCATAATGTATTTAACAGTTGTGAAATATCTGTTTTATCAGTATCAATAAAATTGCCATTTTATGCCTGATTTTATCATATTAATAAAATTCCAAATAAATGTTCGCTTTTATTAGTATTTACAATGTTACAATTGAACGTTTCGCTTTTGCCATAATAATTCAAAAGTTTTAATAGTGCCAAACTCGCCATTGATTCGCCAAAACGTTGAAATCTGTAAAATGGCCTCCATGTGAAAAAGAATTTATAAAACTAAGAAACAAAACTTATATATAGTTTTCTATTCCTTCAAGAAACAGTAGGGCCAAATTCGAAGGAAATCCATATTGAACATATTTAGTCGTAATCGCGTAACAAACTAATTTACAGACAAAGTGCTGAATGGTCGAGTTAATCGCTTCGCTCGTTAATAAGGGCTTAAGGAAAAGAATTAGCATTTTGATTCACAAAATGTTGATATTTATAAATGTCAAAAATTAAAATATAAGTTTTGTTCTCAAGTGCAGCTGTCGTTCCCTTGCATACGGTAAAATAAGAATTATAACGATGTAATTACTAAATAAAAATTATCGTCTGCAAACCGGAAAGCGAAGAAAGGTTCCTCTTTTGTCCAGAGGCGTAAAGAAAAGAAAATTTTGCAAATCCTTGCCATTCCACCTCTAATTTCGTAAGGTTTGGAGTAAGGGGTGAATTTAAGAGGGTGGAAGAAAATGAAACTAAGAGTTTTCCAACGCAATTGTCCTATGCATAGTTTATAAAGCAGCCAAGTTAGGGGTCGAAATCCTTTGTCAACCCATAAATTCTAAGCAACTGCAGCTGTCGGAAAACTTTCAGTATAAAGTTGTTCAATATGATGAGGCGAATAATTCGAATTATCTTCTTATCTTTATTAGCAAGTTACGAGGAAAGGAAAATTTCAACAGTAACTTTACTATTTCTGAGAACTCCGCGGAAACTTTTATACTTACTGCAACATATCACTCGGCATTTGAAATCCAATCATGAAGAGTCGCAATAGCTTACTGGTTAAACTTCGATTTCATGTTCGAAGTATTACTGGTTTCACACTCAACTCAATAGAAGATTCACCAATATTATAGAATTTGACACATACGTGACTGTTGGTTTGATATAGAAACATGAAGAATAGGGTGCAGGCTTAAACTTTATCCTTTCCATTTTACCACGTTTTGCAGTGAAAGCAATTATTCTCACTTATCTCCAAATCTAGATATTAACTAAACAAATAACTCATCCTATCTAATCTGTAAAATTTCTAAAATATTCAAAATTTCTTAATTCAAACTTAATTCAAAGTATATTTTACTATAGTTGATAGCAATTAACTTCATCAGTTATGAAAGCATTTTTATTGCAAATTTCACCATAATATAATGAAAATATTGTTAGAAGTGAATACAGGACCTAGATAATAGAACTTATCTTCTAGATCGTACGATTTGGAGAATATTTCAACCAAAGATCCGAGCTGTATGAATGCACATTGCATGATTTGTTTAATGGCCACACTCCGGTGTGGATCTTTGGGATTGAGCAATGGTGACCCAGATGTCATCCTTTTTGTTTAAAAACAGCTCAGATTTACTAAGCTCTTCCCATATTTGTTTCTAAAAGGACGACGTTAGTGTAGCAAATCAGTTCCCAGCTAAAACAAATCTGCAGAAAATTTTTTTCAAGTGTTCTTAAAGATTTCTGCAGATGTTTTGAAGACAGCACAAAATCTGCATTTTTTCTTCAATTTAACCCTTTGAACGGCTCAAATATTTCAGCTGAATGCTTTGAAAACGGACCCTCTGTAGCTAGATGGTGTACGCAAATTGCTCCAAGATTTATTGACGAACGGCGTGAAAAACGGCAGAGAAAGTTTTCCTTCCCCCTCTGCCTATTGTTCCGTATAACAGCAGGGTGTCATCTTCCCCACTGCCCCGTGGCTTAACAGGAGGGGTAGGACCATTCAAACTCATAAATCAGTCTACTGATGGTAATTGTTGTCTTGTGGCTTTTCAACTAAGAACTTACTCGTCGATTTGAAAACGATTCCGTTTCAGTCTGAAGCTTTTAGAGAGTGTAGAATTTTTCACATTCTTATTTTTAATAAATATAGAGAAAATTTCTTTCATAAATGATTTAGAGAAATATCACTCATCTAAATGCATTTCGAAAACAATAATTCTTTCTGCTTTCAATCAAAGAATTTTACTTCAGTTTCTTTTCATTTTTTTTTAGTATTAAGCTTTTATAACATATTTTGTATATGCCTCTGATTAAAATATATTATATTTTTAAAAAATGTTATTTCTTAATAATACGATAATAGTACAAATTCTGCATTCAGTTAGAGAATGTAAAATGAATTTGTTGTCTTCAATAATTAAATAAAAAGTTTGTATAATTTTCTGCTTCAAGAAGATTCGTGTTTTTCATTTCATTTTTAAGCTTTTAAGATATTGAAAAAATAGCCTTTTGTCAATGGTAGATAAAACACCATATATTGCGTTTGAAAAAATTCTTCTGAAATAATCAAGGAAGATGCGAGATAATAAGATTTTTAAACTAAATTTAACACTAAAATAAGAAAATATGCTAAAAATTCCGCGTACATGCGTAACTTGTCTTTGATCAAAATTAATATTTTCTGTTTTAACGTCTAAATATTTCCAATATCAGTTTCTTATTTTATTTATAGACTTGATACGAATTTCAGTAAAACTAGTTGATATACCTGGTCTTACTCGAGACCCAAAATATTTTCATAAGTCCATTTAGTATTCATAGCAATCGAAACATAAAATTTTAATTGATGAAATAATATATGAAGAAAAATATTATAGATTTTCCCGAATTTCAAAAAAGCTTCAAATCGTTTACAACGATCATAAGTGATTTTGCTTGGTGAGCAAAATACTTACGTACATTTTTTTAAAAAATAAAACGTTTATTCGGAACATATAAATTTTTTTAATCACAAATTTTTGTTACGCAATTTTTTTGTTTATCCCTTCCAGGGGCGCTTTGAAGACACCTTTTTAAGAATTTTTTTTCCATCCCACTTTCGGTGATGCAATTCACCAAAATAATTTTCTATTGATTATTATTATAATTTTCAATTGATTTCAGTGGGAAAATCAGTTTTCTTTTCTCATGGATTTATACGCGAACAAATTTTTCTTTCTCAAAGGAAAAAATTCCTTCTTTTTCAATCAATTTCACAAAAATAGGACTAGGTTTCCAGTCAAAGCGTAAAAATTTTTTTTCTTCTTACTCTTTTGTTGCAAAATTAGAAAATAAAAGACTTAAGAAGAGAAGTTTGTTACTCATTTCAAATTATTAAATTTATTTCATTGATTAATCACCGCGCACTTAGAGCTAAAATGTCCGAATTTTTTTTTTCTTTTGAAGAGGTTATGTATCATGTTTCTTGCAACTGCTGTCATTTATCAAGAGCCGGCCCGAACAAAAGCGGGGCCCGGTGCAAAGTTGACTTGCGGTGCCTTGAAAAAATATCGCCCAACAAAATAATTTATTGCCTTTTGCTATTTATTACATTTCACAATTTGGTTAATTAAAGACTATAAAAATACATTAAAATAATAAATAATTTTTATAAAGTAAATATTTTAATCACACAAAAAATCGTTAATAAATCAAACAAAAATAATTGCTTCATATATAAAATTTGGTATTCAACTTAATAAAATAAGATTACAATATATGATTTTTGTTTCATTTTGTTATAAGTCTTATACCATATACGTTGTTAATATCATTATAATTTAGATTTTTGGTTAATGCGGATTCGATAGATAAAATGACTAATCAAAACAATTGTGCGCCTCTAATGCTAGATCTCAAGTAATTTTTTATTATTTTTAATCTTGAGGAAGATTTTTCTGTAGACGCGAGCGTTATTGGTAATGTCAATATAACTATAGAACAGAAGAAAAATTTGGATACAATTTAAATAATTTTTTTTTAAATAAATGTTGTAAATATTTGAAATATTGTGACCTGGAAGGTAAAACTTGAAGACAAATTTTGATTTCGTTAAATAAATGAATTCAATTCATTTTCGTTTTGCGCAATCTAAAAGAGGCGTGTGGCCTTGTGCGGTGGCATCTTTCGAAACCCCCTCCCTCTGTCTCTGAATTCAAGCATTCCTTTCTAAATAAAACATAAAATTCCTCCCATTATTTTTTGCAAATTCATGTTGTAGAAATGTGTAGTGTCTCCCTGATTTTATGAAGATATATTAAAAATTGTTCAGTTTGAAAACTTTCAGTGCTAAAATTAAAATTATAAAATGTGAAAATAGTTTCAATTGGAGTTTCAAAACATGGAAGCTAAAAAACAAAAAACAACTTTTAACTTTGCAGTCAATTGAACGAGAAAATAACTCCCTTTCAATTTTTCTGTCGATTTACGATGTTAGCACATTCATTCTGTATTGAAATAAAATATTATACCGTATGAATGGGATTTTCTTGTATTTTGGATTATCAAGTGTATTCTTAAAGGTTAAACTCATTATTTCTTCATATTTAAAAACAAGTTCAACTCATCATTTCTTCATATTAACAAACAACTATTTCTTCATATACAACAAAAATAAATAAATAAATAGAACTAAAACCACCGGAGTGGCCTCCCCTAAACTTTCTCGTATACTACTCAAAAATTTGTCATTTCCCCTCCCCCATGTGGATAAAAAATTCGAACCTACTGTAACCCAGAATGAAATGAGTATCAGAAGGTTTTTCATTGTAGATTATAGTGATTGTAAAATATTTAGGTGAAGAATCATATTCAGAGATGCGTATCTATTAAAACTTAGCAATATTTATTTTCTATCACACTCTAGCAAGCTCCGCTAAGGCGAGAGCGTGCGAGAAAACAGGAGAAAATGAGCTCGTTCGCTATCGCTGAATAGCTTGCGCATGCTCAGAAATAGCTTCCAGTACGCAAGTAAAAAAAATTGAATATGCAATTTGAGCAACTTTTTTTAACCGATTGAAACTAAATTTCTGCACAGATCTGCAATTAATGTTATCAAACGTCATACCAATTTTTATATATCTAAGCCAAAGGGTTTATGAGATATAATTTTTACAAGTATGCGATTATACAGTCAGACAGACCATCAACCTTTCGACAGATTTGATCCAAACTTTGATAAGGACGTACATTCATGATTATAAAACTGTGTACCAAATTTTATCCATCTAGCTATTCAAGTTTTGGAGTTATAGTGTTCACATGACCGCAGACAGACAAACAGGCAGATTTCCCGTAGACGGAATTTGTCCAAAATTAGATAGAAACCTACAAATTAAGTGTCAAGATCACATACCAAATCTCATCCCCGTAGCTCTGATAGTTTTCAAGTTATCGTGTTCACAGACAGACACACAGAGAGGACATAATTCCAAAATTGTGTTTTTCTGACTAAGGAAGGTCTCAAACGTGGAGATTCGTCAAAATCTCGAGTTCGAATTTTCTTACAATACTTTCTCTTTGTATACTTTGTATACGAGAAAGTAAAAAGATAATCGACTGATCACAAACTTATTTACAATTATACACTACCCACCTAGTTTAGGTTTTAGGATATTTAAATTGAATCAATCTTCAAAATAATTCTTATATTTTAAAACTTATCCAAATAACTTTGATATGTAGTTTCCCAAAACAATAAAATGTTCGAAATAAGTAAAATTTTATAATGAAAAATGCCCAATGTAAAAGATTGGAAAACACATATTTTCGTTTGTTAATAATAAAAAAAATGTTTCATCTGAAATGTATGTAATAATAACAAATAGCAAAAATATTGAAATACAAAAACAAACGGGAACTACATTGTTGTATAAATTGTTATAATATTAAAATTTCCTTTTTGGAAATATAAAAGAAAAGTTTGTGTAATAAATAACTATAAAAAAGAGACAAAAATTAGCATTGCAATTTATCTTCAAATGACATACATCCACTTTGGGGACTGTCCCTTCCCGCCGCACGTAAAAGAGAGTGACCATATGATGCCTGGAGCAATTGAACCTGGTTGAGGACTGAACAATGCTATCTCTTTTCACCCTTTATTCTGCCCAAGAATTGGAAACACGTGGACCTCCAAGTAGCAAAGGGATTCTTATCAACTAGATCCATCAATTACTTTTACTTTCTCGTATACGAAGTATAAAAAGAGAAAGTATTGTAATCGTCAAAAAATTCGAACTCGAGATTTCAACGAATCTCCACGTTTTAGACCTCCCTGAGTCCGAAAAACAAAATTTTGGTATTATGTCTGTCTGTGAACACGATAACTCGAAAACTATTAGAGCTACGGAGAGGAAATTTGGTATGTGATCTTTACACATAATTTGTAGGTTTCTATCAAATTTTGGACAAAATCCATTTGCGTCAAGTCTGTCTGTCTGTCCGGGTTCATGTGAACTCTTTGACACAAAAACTTAAATAACTAGATGGTTAAAATTTGGTATACAGTTTAAATAACTAGATGGTTAAAATTTGGTATACAGTTTTTTCATTAGAAATGTAGGTCCGTATAAATTTTTGGGCCAAATCCGTCAAAGGGTTGACCGTCTGTCGGTCTGTATAATCGCATACTTTTGTGAACGCCATAACTTCTTAACAAAATTACTTAGATAAATTAAATTTTGTATGTAGTCTTGAAACCATAATTGCAGATTTGTCTCCAATTTTCGTTTAAATCGGTTTAAAAAAGGCGTTGAAACGGTTTTTTCTCCATTCTACGCAAAAAAAAAGCTGCGAACGCTGGAGCGAGTGTTTCCCCTTAGTCGAATACCGCGCCACCATTGCGTTTTGGGAGGCCACTGCTGGTTAACAGATCTTTGAAATTTTCAAACCAGAAAAATTACAATATATTTCTTTTAGAAAAAATTATGAATATTTATGCCTTTTTTTTACATAAAGTTGGTTGAAAAATTTTAAAAAGGATAAAAAAAAATAATTAGTAATTCTGCAAAATCCGTCAGCGGCGCGAATGTACGTGCGGTCGCACCGTTCGCACTTTTATCGGGCTGGCCCTGCATTTATCTGTTTGAATGGTGCAATGTAACAAAGCAAACGCCTTAACAATAGAGGGGAACAGCAATAGTAAAGAGAAGGAACTTGAACAATATTATACGGGCTTATCTAAAGCGCCCCTTGTTAGTTTTGAAACATTCCCTCACAGTTTGAGTTCCCTCACAACTTTTTCACAAACGATTGCATCTTTCTTTCAATGGATCACGAACACATGTTTACCATATGGCTAAAAGAGTGGCAATTTAATAATTGAACACTCTTCCAATAATACTGAAATAGGTTCTAATATTTCAGCACCCAATGTTGTTTCTTGTAATAAAAATTTACTTCAATTTTACTTTTGGTTAATAATAAAAGTATGAAAAAATTCTATATGCGAAGAGTGGGCGCGAATTAAATTTACTTTTATAAAGAAACTAGCTACTAAACCCAGTGTTGCTCGGGATAAAAAAATTTTATGTGACTAATGTAACTAAATTTTAAAAATTTTTTTAATGTAAATTTTTTAATGTAAATAAAATAATTTTAAATGTAAAAAAAACTAATGTAAAAAAATTTTATGTGACTATGTAACTAAAATAATTTTAATAAAAAAACTATTTTTGTATAGAAAATTAAAATACCCAAAATTCTTTTGACGTCTGAAACGTTTTATATTTGCTGGTTTTCAAATTTTGTCCATAATTATTAAATATGAGAAAGATTTTGACAAATATTTAGGGACAATTAATTAAATAGTTATTTTTTCACTTTTAGAAAGTATTAAAATAATCCAGACCAGTAGTTCTTCCTGATATAAATTATTAATCGTATGCTCCTAAACTTTTCCTTAGCGTACTACCAGAAATGTGTTCTAGCAGCAGCT
>BGPR01004817.1:53995-75612 GCA_013235015.1 Araneus ventricosus
GTATTTTTGTGACTTCATATTTTGGAAAGATATCGCCGAAAAATGAAAAAATATTGATTAATTTTTTATTTTTTGTAGTTAAAAAATAAAGGTTTAGTAGTTCGAAGTCACACCGTTGCCTAGCAACGAAGCATCTATAAATTTGCTAATTTCAAAATGGTCTGCATCTATTCAATTATTTTTAAATTAAATTTTAAAAAGGAATAAAATCTGAAGGAAAACTGGCACAAAGTTGGTATCATTGAAAAGGTAGAAATTTTGAATTTTAGGATAGTATAAAAATATATCTCGAGGGGAATAAATTTCTCAGAAGTTAATGAGGTAAAATGGCAAAATTTGTGTCAATTATTAATTAACTGGATGTTTCAGTAACTTTTGCTCTTTGAAAAATTGACAGTAATTTTTCTCTTGACTTAAATAATAAGTTTCGTTAAAATCGGTCAAGTGGTTTAGGAGATGTGGAACATGCATACAATGACTTTTATTTATATTAATATTTGCCGCGCTTTTATTATTTAGACAAAAAAAAATTAAAAAAACTTGTAAATAAAAAAAAATTAGTTTTTATTGCATTTTAATAAAAGCACTTTTAAAAGTTTTTATGTACTTTTCATATTTCATCAAGCAAGTTTTGAAAATTCAAACCCTGTCATGTGAACCAGTAACAATTAAATGTTAATGATCGCTGTAAATATGAGAGAGCTCCCTGGTTTCACGAAAATTTATGCCAATTTTACAATTCTACTAGCTTTCTGCTCGATATTAAATTTGCAGTGAAAAATCCAAATATTTAAATCAATGATAAAGTTCTTGTTCACCATCTCCAAGCAATCCTGATATACCTCTGGTTCTCAGGAATAACGTTATTCCTCTTCCTCAAAAGTTTATTCCCCCAAAAGTGACCACCCAAATTCTAATTGCCAGCGACAACCACAAAACGACCTTGAGAAGCAGCTGCCCGCCTCGCCTATTATAAGCGAGGGGGAAAGCAGTAGCGATTTTCTACGTCGGAGCCGGTTTTCGGGCGATAAACAGTGAGCAACTTTCTACGTCGGGGCCGGTTTTAGAGTAACTATTGAGGAGCGACTTTCTGCGACGGAGCCGGTTTTAAAATAGTCATCGGTGAGCGACTTTCTACGTTCCAGCCGGTTGAAGGGTTAATCTGCATAAAATCAGCAAAAAAATCTTTTTATTTTTTCTTTAAATATCCTATAGATTTTTTAAGATTTCATTTTGTTTTCAATTCAATTTGCAGTTATTTAGCAGATTTTCCAAAATCATTAAACTTGACCAATATCTGTTGATTTGTTGAAGATTTAACTGCAATTTCATAATATCTGCATTTCTCTAAATACATATTTTGCACCATATTCTCTAATATTGCAGCTTTATTTTCCAAAGGATATAGAACAAAATTAGAATGTAATTATCATTATTGTTTAATTCTACAGCAGAAAGGACTTTCAAAAAATTTCTCAATTGAAAATTGTCTTAGGCACTAAATTTTTTGAATATGCCACTGAAAAAATGAATTCTAAATTAATCTTTAAAATAAATATTTGAGGTTTTACAATTTTAAACTTTTCCCCCATAATTTAATTAATTTCCAATTAGTTTTCCAACTGTCCTTCAGACTAGCTATTTTCCTGCAAAAAGAAGGGAAAAGTGGAGCTTGCGCCCTTTGGATGGAGAGAAGGCTTACCAGAAAGATAGAAGGCGAAAACGAATTTATTGAAACAGAGAATTCAAATTATTGAACAAAATTATTACTTATCTCATCTCTACGACTTTGAAACACGTATTCTGATCTTGGTTGATTTTTACACCACTAGAATGGCGCCACGAGATCTATGGTGACGCTAAAACACAAATAGATTAATTTATCCCTATCTCGTGTATTCCGGCGCGGCATTGTGATTAGTATAACTATAGGAAAGCGGGTTCGAATCCCGGACAGAATGAGTTTGAAGTTTTGTGTGAATCTGCATCGTACAAGTAAGTTGAACCACAAATAAGATTAATGAAATTAATAATTAAACCTTGACTGTAAAAAAATCTGCAGAAAATCTGAAGGTATTTGGAACATATTTTTCTTCAGATTTTTTTAGCTGGGTTCCCAATAAGATCTTATAATGTCACTCTCGTCTATTATTGGGCCTTTATAATTGGCTTTGGTAAAAATACACCTCATATTGAATATCACATTATTATTATTACACCTTTAGAAATTCTTTGAACAGTTGATGGGAATCAAAATGCATGTTTTTAATGGAGCACGTTCTTCTTCTAGGTTCTTATCAATAAGAATAAGGAAGCTTACGGTGTTCGATTTGAAAACGATCTCTACGTTTATGACATACGTGCCCTAAAAGAAGTTATTGTGAGTGGTGGATCCATCAATTCTCCACAAATCCTCATGCTCTCTGGAATTGGACCAAAAGAGCATTTACAGAATTTCGGCGTAAGTAAATTATTGGAACTGCTTTATAGCAAAATAGAATTGTATTCTCCTATTAAAAACAATTGTTTACAAAAAACTTTTAAATATGATGTTCCTTTTGACAGAAATATCTTTAATTACAATAATGCCTCTTTTGAAATTGTAAAACTTAAAAAAACAGCTAAATATTTGTGTGACAAAGACTCATTTTCTCAATTTATTGACAAAGATTCTGGCAATATTGTTACTGGTAATCTAGACATAGTAAAGAATACAGATCTTAAAAATATCATGTTAAAAGGTTCAAAATTCAGATCGATTTTTGGAGTTTCTCTTCCTTCCATGTTGCAAAAATTACTGAAAAATATTGATGATTTCTGCTTAGAAACTTCAAATGCTTTTTTCATTCCCATTGAATTTTTCATTGAGTGGAAATGGAATCTTTATTACCTTCTGAAAAAGTCTTATCTCCCTCCAGTATCATAATTCCAATTGTTTTGATTTTTTAAACTTTCCTTTTATTAAAATTGCTATTGAAGATTTAAAAAGTAATTTCATCATCACTCCAATCGACAAAGCTTCCAATAACTATGTTTTTATGTGCAAACAGCATTATTGTAATCTTTTGGATAAGGAACTTCAAAATTCAGCAACATAAAAAAAGTCCAACTTTATTATGAGAACAATTACCAAAAAAATTCTTCCATTCTATAAATTCTTCAAAATTAAGAAATATAATTTATGCTTTCCTTACATTATTATTACTATCCAAATTCCACAAAAATCATATTTCTTATCGTTTTATCACTTGTGAAACTTCATACATGAAGCAACCTGGATACATTTTCTTTAATCTGTTAAAAAAATTGCTGAATGTCATCTGTTCAGAAGGTTTCACTTGGATTATTATCAATAATAAACCGGTTATTGATTTCATTCACAATAATAAAGACAGTATTTCTTCTATTGAGACTTTCGACTTCAAAAATCTTTTTACAAGCATTCCTTTAGCCACTCTTCGAGAGGTTCTTAACTCTTACTTTTTTTATTACAAAAATATTCTCAATATTTCTTTTGAGTATTGGGATAAATTATGTAATTTTTGTATATTTAATATTATTTTTTACAATGGGGAAAGTATTTTTCTCCATTCTCATGGCATTCTACAAGGATCTTCTCTTTCTTCTATTACAGCTAAACTTTTCCTTCATTGTTTTGAAAAGAATTATTTACTTTTTCATCCTCAGGCTTTCAGATAAGATGATCTTATTGTTTTTAATCATGGATCTTTTAATAATACGTGGCAAAATATTTATCCTTCAGCCTTGCTTTTTAAACAAACAAACAGTAATCAGTCTGAAGCGATTTTTTTAGATCTGGATATTAAATATATTGTTAATAACTTTTATATCGATATATATGACAAAAGAAAGGATTTTAATTTTAGTGTCAACCGACTTTCCTATTGGTCTTCTATTATTTCTATTAAGATTTATAGAAACACAATTCTCACTCAATTTTATCGTATTAAATCTATTTGTCCAAATGAAAAATTCAAAATCGAGGCAAATCAAAGCTTTTATTTGATCAACTTTTAAAAATGGTATTCCCGAAAACTTTGTGCAACAATATCTCAAGCATTGAATTAGGGGCTATCGACAAGGCCTTTTTCTCCTTTTCTTCCTCTGTTTGGCAACAACAATAACTAGTTTGGCGACATTTCCTCGTGCTTGTTACAGTCTTGTGTGCATACTCCTGGCGGTGGTAAGCCTTTTCCTTTTTATCTCTTTTATTGTTTTGTGAATATTACTGTATTATTTTTAATCTAGGTCTTATATGTAATTGGAATTTTTGCTTTCCTTTTTTAAATCATCTTCATTGAATTCCAAAATTTATCCATTTTGATTGCCTTATGCTTTTTGAGAGGATACCGACAAATTTTTACGTTTTTCTTATGTCGTTAGCAGAAAAGAGCACTTATTAATATCATAGGCGGTCTTATCTTCCTGACGAGAGGCTCGCCATGATATTTTTTAATTTATTAAATTTTTGTCCATTGTTTCTTGCATGTTTTTGAATTTTTGTCTTTTTTTCTTGCTTGTTTTGATATATATATATATATATACTTTGTAACTTAAGTGTAAAAATTGAACAAAAAATGATATGACAATAATGTTATGACTATTTTAAAAGAACATTATAGATAAAAAAGGGGAACCTTTGAAGGATATTTTTGTCTTTGTTTATTATATATTAGTTTATTATATTTTTAATTCGTCGGTATTTTACATTGTATTCACAGTTTTTGGTGTGTTTTATTTTTAATTCATAGTTGTGGGTGTTTTTTGGTGTATCTTCATATTTGTCTTTTCACTGTCTACTAATGTATCATATGATATTCTTCAAGTATCCTAAAGTTTATACTTAAAAAATACAACAAAATTATAAAAAATAAAAAAAATACTTACAGTTTCTATTCAAGAGGTCTCTTTTGTGATAATTCATAGGTATGATTGGATTATTAGCAGGTAGTTTAAAGCCATGTTTTGTAATGTGTGTGATTAAGAAATTTAATTATGGTATAGGTAGAGTGTGCTTATATTAATTAATTGTTTTGGAAATTAGGTAGATGTAGAAAGTGATTTGTTTGATTTGACAATTAAATATTTTACTATGGTAAGAGTTCTATTGATTTCATGATTGAAATAATGTTTTGATGTTTATTGTTTTTAGAAGGCTAACTTTTAATTTGGATATGAGTTTAATTTCCCAGTTCAGCAATTACTGCTACATTCGATTTAAGAATTATTTTTATGAGGTTTTATGTTTTAAAGATTTTAGTGACTGGTAATTAGGCTTACATTTTTGTAAGTCTTTGCTCGGTGATATAATATTATGGTATGTATATCATCGTTAAAATTTTACCATTGATTCTTCATTAATTGGCATTTGAGTTATCAGTATTTATGGATTTGGTACATGGAGAGTCTACTAAAGGAGATTTTATGAATGGTGCAGCAAACAAAAAAAATAAAAAATATGAAAAAGACAAAAATGATATTGCAGCTCTTATAACTAAATTGGAGATAATTGTGAGATTGATACTAAAAATAAATTTCGTTTACTTTCTTGTGATGATATTTATGAAGACTATCGTTCTGTAATTGATTTTCAAAATGTTAATAATAGTATTACTGCACAAAATAATAATTTTAGAGATTTGAACTATCTTTATGGTGACAATATAGAGGGATATGATATTGGATATGGAGATATTAATTGAAAAAATATAAAACCAGGATTTTTTTGGAATCTACTCTATTAAAATTCGAAGGTAAACAAACGTATGTATGTATGTATGTATGTCCTTCTATCTTCTCACGAACCGCCGCACGGAGAAGCGCGCGGAAGGTACCAAAAGATGAGGAATAATCCAGGGAAGCCATTTCGGCCATTTAAATATCGAAATTTTAATTAGTGAAAAAGATATTAATTAAAAACTAATTAACAACAATGCTTTTCATTGTTTCGGATACTTTATAACAATTCTTTTCATTGTTGCAGCGCAATTCAAAATACATTTTATTGTTGAAGTCGTTTACTTTAAAGAACATTGTTACAAACAACAATAAAAAAGTGACGCTGACAGAAATAAAAAAATGTATTGTTGAAAGTGTATAAATTCTTTTTTTAATCCCGTGATATAACGTCCAACAAAATCATTTTAACGAAATTAAAAGGGGTGTATTATTTCTGTAAAGTTATGTGCCGAAAGATATAGATTAGTTATGTTAGTGATTTTAATCATTATTCATTGATTTGATAAAGTTTAAATATTTGTGGAAGCTTCTATTTTAAGCTGATATTTGGAAGTTACTACTTTTGCTTTGTTCAATTCTCGCTTTTTCCGATGCCTAAAAGAAAAAGAGGAATTACAGGGGATGCTGCCAGTAGACGGGAGGCAATTAGAAAACGTGAAAGGAGAGTTGTTGAAACTGAAGAAGAAAGAAGCCGCCGATTGCAACTATGGCACAACGCCAGACAGAAGAGTGGAAGAAACAGAAGAACCAAGTAATAGCCGATTGTCAGACATGGCACAACGTGGGAAGGAGAGAAGAGCCGAAGAACAAAGAAATAGCCGATTGGCAGTAATGGGACAACGTAGCCAGCAGAGAAGAGCCGAAGAAACAGAAGAAGAAAGAAGCCGCCGATTGTCAACTATGGCACAACGTGGCCAGAAGAGAAGAGCGGAAGATACAGAAGAACAAAGAAATAGCCGATTGTTACTCAGTATTTCTTTTTTAGAGAGCTTATGTGTTTGGATTCATTAATATCGGGAAAAAAATCATTTTCTTTCCTTTTTTGTATTAAGGTGTTTAACTTCGTAACGTTTGTTGGGGAAAGTAAGTGACAATTTTTGTTGAGAAAAACAGAGGCGGGCCATACGAAAATATATGGACCCCGAAGCCTCACATGACCTCGCTTCTCTCCGCCCGGGAATATCCCATTATTAGAGATAACCAGTACAACGTCGGGCCATACAGATAGACTAGAATTAGATAGACCAGAGATTCCTAAGCTGTGGTACGCATTCCCCTGGGGTTACGCAAAGGACCATTTGGGGGTACGCAAATAAAGTTGTTAATGGCGGAAACAAGAAAACATAAGGGATTAAAAAAGTTATAGAACTTTGTTCCTCCAAGTCCCTTGGTATTTAATAACTATACCACTTGAATAGTTGATTAATACGGAGTGTAATTATTAGCAATCCTTATAAGTTAATGCAAAATTATTACAATACTGATTTCATTTGTTTTGGCGTTAAACTAATACTATTGTAAAAATGCAATAAAAAATAAAATAAGTCGAGCAGATATTTTCCAGGCAAATGTCAAATCCGAGTTATTTAACTTTTAAGCTATTCTAAGTCCTTATAATTATTGATAAAAACTTCTTAGCATAGACGGTGGGGGAGGATATGCCAAAAATTAATCAAGAGGTGCGCGAGGGAATAAAGGTTGGGAACCTCTGAGATATACCTTTCATTTCGCTAGGACACGGAATAATTTTTTTTTACAAAATAACAAATCTTTTTCTATTTTTTTAAATAGTCCATTTTGACACGTTTTCGTGGGCGGAATGTTTGAACAGCTCTTTTCGCCTTATTTACTTAAGAGAGAATATTGGGCATGTGTCATGTTACCTCACTTCCTTCCGTCAGGGAATGATGCATTATTCGAGATAGCCCGTGCAACGCCGGGCCAAACAGCTAGTTCAAATTTAAATCTCCACTATTAAAATCCGATTGTATGTTAGTATGTATGTATGTATGTCCGGAAATCTTCTCACGAAAAACCGAACGGAGAAGCGAGCGGAAAGTACCAAAAGATGGGGAATAATTCAAGGAATCCATTTCGGTCATTTAAATTTCGAAATTTTAATTAGTTAAAAAGATATTAATTAAAAACTAATTTACAACAATAATTTTCATTGTTGCAGATCAATTCAAAATACTTTTTATTGTTGAAGTTATTTACTATAATGATCATTGTTACAACAACAATAAAAAAGAGACGCTGACAGAAATAAAAAAAAGTATTGTTGGAAATGTATAAATTCTTTTTTTATCCCGTGATATAACGTTAAAGAGAATCATTTTAACGAATTTACAGGCGTGTTTTGTTTTTGTAAAGTTATGTGCCGAAAAATATAGATTAGTTATGTTCGTGATTTTAATCATTATTCATTGATTTGATCAAGTTTAAATAATTCTGGTAGCTGCTATTTTAAGCTGATATTTGGAAGTTACTATTTTTGCTTTGTTCAATTTTCGCTCTTTGCGATGCCTAAAAGAAAAAGAGGAGTTACAGGGGATGCTACCCGTAGACAGCAGGCAATTAGAGAACGTGAAAGGAGAGTTGCTGAAACTCACGAAGAAAGAAACCATGGCACAATGTAGTCTGGACAGATGAGCGGAAGGAACAGAAGAACAAAATAATAACCGATTATCAGTAATGCACAACGTGGCCAGAAGAGAAGAGCGGAAGAAACAGAAGAAAAAATAAATAGCCGACTGAGAGACATGGCCCAACGTGGCCATGAGAGAAGAGCCGAAGAAACAGAAGAAAAAAGAAATAGCCGATTGTCAGACATGGTACAACGCCGTCTAAATGTTACTGAAGGACAAAATCACCATCAGATATAAACTTTTCATGCAGCTAGAACTGTTCTTTACTCCTTATTTATTTAGGAGAGAATGTTGGGCATGTGTCTCATTACCTCACTTCTTCTCTCCGCCAGGGAACGACGCATTATTCGACATAGCCCGTGCAAGATATTTGGAAGTTACTATTTTTGCTTTGTTCAAATCTCTCTTTTTCCGATGCCTAAAAGGAAAAGAGGAGTTGCAGGGAATGCTGCCTGTAGACAGCATGCAATTATGAAACATGAAAGAAGAGTAGCTGCAACTGATGAAGAAAGAAACCGCCGACTTTCAAGTATGGCAAAAAGTGGCTAGGTCAGAAGAAACAGAAGAACAAAATAGCAGCCTATTGACAGTTATGGAACAACGTGGTCAGAAGAGAAGAGCGGAAGAAACCGAAGAACAACGAAATAGAGTGTTATTAACTATAAGGTAATTAAAAGTTTGGATTTAAAAATTTTAATTAAACAATATAGGATTCAAAGGAATTTGTACGTTTTTGGGGGAACGTAACGTTTACATTAGCGACAATATGTGTAATATAGCGACAATCTATCCTATTAAAATTCGAAGGTAACCAAACGTATGCATGTATGTATGTCCAGCTATCTCCTCACGAACCGCTGAACGGGTGAAGCGCGCGGTAAGTACCAAAAGATAGGGAATAATCCAAGGAATCCGTTTCGGCCATTTAAATTCCGAAATTACAATTAGTAAAAAAGATATTAATTATAAACTAATTTATAACAATACTTTTCGTTGTTTCGGAAACTTTATAACAATACTTTTCATTGTTGCTGCGCAATTCAAAGTAATTTTTATTGTTGAAGTTGTTTACTTTAAAGAACATTTTTACAACAACAATGTTACATGCAATAACGTTAAATGTTTAAATAATTAAACTACATTAACATAAAAAATGACGCTGACAGAAAAAAGTCAGATAAATTTGTTTCTCCAAGTGAATACTTGGTATTTAAAAACTGTATCACTTGAATAGTTGATTAATGCGGAGTGAAATTTTCAGCCATCTTTATAAGTTAATGCGAAATTATTACAATACTAATTGCATTTATTTTGGAATTGATCTACTATTGTAACTAATACTATTGTACAAATGCAACAAAAAGTAAAATAAGTCCATCCAATGTTATTAATTCGGGTCATTTGACTCTTAAGCTAACCTAAGCCCTTAACATTACTGATAATAACTTCTTTGCACAGACGGATGGTTGGTGGTGGTGGGGGAGGATATGTCGATAGGGGGTACACGAAAATATAAAAATTAATAAAGGGGAATGCGAGGAAATAAAGGTTGGGAACCCCTGAGATAGACCATTCATTTCGCCATACACGGTATAATTTTTTTTTACAAAATAACAATTTTTTGTATTTTTTTTCGATTTTGTAGTCGATTTTGACGCAAATGTTTCAACCGCTCTTTTCTTCTTATTTATTTAGGTGAGAATGTAGGGCATGTATCCCAATGCCAGTGAATAACGCATTATTCGAGATAGCCCATGCAACGCCGGGCCCCGCAGCTAGTATTAGCTGCATGGCCCGGCGTTGCATGGGTAATCTTGAATAATGGAATATTCCCGGGCGGAGAGAAGGGAGATCACGTGAGGCCTTGGGATCCATATTTTTCATATACCCGGCACCGTTTTTTTTTCAACAAATATTGTCACTTACTTTCCCCAACAAATGTAAATATTCTTTCAAATCTAGTCTTTTTATTACTAATTTTCATATGCCCGACTTCGGTTTATTTTTTTACACATATTGTCGCTAACGTAAACGTTACGTTCCCCCCAAGACGTAAAAAATCCTTTGAATCCTATATTATTTAATTAAAATTTTTAAATCCAACCTTTTAATTACCTTATAGTTAATAACCCAGCGTTTCTCGGAATCCACATTTTTTCATATGCCCGCCTCTGTTTTTTTCCTACAAATATTGTCACTAAGCGTCCCCAACGAACGTAAATCTGTTTTGAATCCTCTCTTGTTGGAATAAAACTTTCAGTTTTAGCCTTTCTACTACCTTAAAGAAGTTTGGTTTGAATGAAAACGCGAGAATTCTTATGCTTATAAATTAAAACAGATGAGCATGATATTTGTTTTGCAAAAGAAAAAATAAAACGAAATAAAAAACAGAAATGATAAACGATTTAATAGTACACCAAACTGATAAATTAAACAACAGAAACATATATTTTCGTCTTGCCCGTATTTGAATAATAATTTTAAAAAACCGGATAAAAATGAATAAATATTTTCCCCCAACAGAACAGAACGCCGTCCCTTACCCCCGTACCCGTGACCAGATCGGTCACTGAACGGTTTGATGGGCAAGACACGGGAATTTTATTTAAGGAAAAGAAAAACAAGATAAACAAAAAGACGGAAATATATACACTATGTACAGCACAGGCATTTTCACTGTTACACTATTAGTTCGTAATAGTCTTCTTTTCTTTGGATGTTGAAATACCTTTCTTTTATTTGGAGGTGGAATGTCCGGTGATTGAGCTACATAGTTCAGCTCGCTGGGATGTTGAAGGCTAGGGAGGCCGGAAAAGATCTCTGTTTTCGCTCATGAATTTGATGATCCCACGAATTTTCTGCCTGGAGAAGAGGTTATTAGCGACCCTTTTCAGCCATTCTTGTTCGAAGTTTGGCGCTGGCTTCCTCATATGCCAAGACACTGTATAGACACACTCCGTGGCATAGTGAAGTGCCGTGCCAATTCCACCACAACTGCAATAGTCGCTGTCAGACAGGTGAAATCTTTTGAGGTAGGCAGGGAAAGGTCCATGTTGAGAGAAGAAGATAACATCCTCTCTAATCCAGTTAGTGGGACGGAGACTAACTGAGGGCATGATGTTATAGATTTTACAATCGAGGCAAAGACATCTTGGACTTTATCCTGGCTAATAACTTAAACATCATCAATAAACCAGATGCTCTTCCAACCTTCCAGAGAAATGGCAGTGTTGGCTGGCCAGACTTGACCTTATGCTCCCAATCACTTATAGATTCTTCCATTAATTGGGAGGTCCTAGAAGAAATCTCCTTAAGCGACCACAGATATATAGAAACAACAATTGCATCAACAGTAGCTAATCAATTTTACAAAAGATACAAGACACGCCATGGGAATCACCTAAGATTTCTCAATATCCTTGGTAAAGAAATTTATCATCTAGAAAGAAAAATAAAAGCAGCCAGAAATTCAGGAGAACTTAATAACGCCACAATAGAACTGCAAACATTAATCATAAATGCATGCAACAAAAGTTTCAAAATCAAAAAGCAACTTCTCATAACAAAACCAAACTGGTGGACAGAGCAGCTAGAAATTTATAAAAAGAAAGTTAGAGCACTAAGAAAGAGAGCACAACGGGCGCCGGAATTTGAAAGGCAAGCAAGATACCAAGTCTTTAAGAAAGAGAAAGCGAAGTACAAAAGACATATTAAGCAAGCAAGGAATATGGGTTGGAGAAAATTTTGTAGCGCAGCCTCCCATCCGTATGGGAAGCAGTACAAGGTGGCGTTTCGAAAATCAGTTTTCCCATCTCAAATCCCGTACTTGATAAATGGAGACCCAAAGGGAAGTCTGCAAGAGGCAGCACAAAACATCCTGGACCAGATTTTCCTTTCCCCTGCCATTCCCACAAATTACAATCTAACCACCTCAACACAGCCACCTGATCCTCCATTCTCCCCCCAAGAAATCTCGGCGATAATAGAACATCTTCCGTCAGGCAAAGCCCCGGGTATAGATGGAATCGACAACCTCCTAATTAAAATCATTCATAAGCGCTTCAATAATATCTTTCCAACCCTATTCAACAAGTTCCTGCATCTAAGCTGCTTCCCGGATTCTTTGAAAATAGGAAATATTATCTTATTCCAGAAAGGAGGAAAAGACCAGCGTCTGGCCTCCTCTTATCGTCCTATCTCACTCTTACCGACAATAGGGAAGGTGTTGGAGAAACTTATGACTCAGAGGCTGACTTATCATCTGGAGTCCACCAACAGCCTGAACGATCGACAGCATGGCTTCAGAGAAGGCAAGTCTGTGGATACAGCCATCAACGAGCTACTAAGAAATATTAAAACAGCAAGAAGAGATGGCAAGCATGTCTTAGTGCTCTCTATTGACATCAAGGGAGCCTTTGACAACTTGCAACATCGAGCCATACTTAAGACTTTGGACGCCAGCGCTTGCCCAAGTAACATAAATAGACTCTTTCACAGCCTTCTTCAAAATAGAAAAGTGACACTACTGACCCCACAAGGTAGGGCCACAAAGGAACAAAGGCAAGGCTGCCCTCAAGGTTCGTGCAGTGGCCCGGCCCTGTGGAACCTCGTAGCCAACGAAATACTCAATCAAGTCTGGCCAGATAACGTTCATATACAAGCCTTCGCAGATGATTTTGTGCTGGTCATTAAAGCAGATACAAATAAAAGCCTTGTAGAAGACACGCAAAGTGCAATAACCCAATTCAGCTCCTGGTGCTCAGAAAATGAACTGGTCATTTCAACAGAAAAAACAAATTATATCTTATTCAGCAAAATGGTAAGAAGTCCCAAGATCACATGGAACGGGTATAAAATAAATAGAGTTAAATCTTTTAAGTACCTAGGGATACACGTTGATGATCGACTCAACTGGCTGGAGCACATTAATAAGCAAGGAGAGAAAGCCATCAAAATGCAGCAAAACCTCAAAAGAATCGCAGGTGGCAATTGGGGAATCTCTCAGATACACAGATGGACTCTCTATAAAACGGTTATTGAGAGAATGCTGGCCCACGGATCTTCAGCTTGGTGTCTAAATCCAACATTCAAAATGAAGAGGAAACTTTCTTCGATTCAAAGGCCATTCTTACTCCATATATCGGGAGCTTATCGCACCACCCCAACGGCAGCGTTACAAACTATACTCGGCATCCCTCCCCTACACATGCAATTACAGTTCGAAGCCAGGTTTACTTCAATTTATCGCCTAAGAATCCCTCTTCCCCCTTTCATTACAGATACCCAACCGCATGATCTGGAGATGAAGGCAACAGGCTGGTCCACTCATCCTTCAGAACATCTCAAACCGAACCAAATCTCTTTTGAAGACGGAGAAGCATATATAGCCCGAAAAGACATTATAAATATTTTCACAGATGGCTCGAAAACCGAACACGGAGTTGGAGCTGCCTTCTGCGTCTTGACCAATGACATCTGGGCCTACCAGTGGTCTGCTAAACTCAACGACAACAACACCGTATTTCAAGCGGAACTAACTGCACTTCACGAAGCAGTAATATACGCATCTCATCTGCCAAACCACAATACCTCTAACATACACGTAGACAATAGAGCAAGTATCATGGCATCCTCCAATTCAAAGAGCACAAACGCAACAGCAAGAAAAATTTTCAAAATCCTCCTTTCAAATCCAAGAATAAAAGTCTCTTGGGTTAAAGCGCATGCAGGCAATATAGGCAATGAGAGAGCAGACCAACTGGCAAAAGACGCAACACAACATGGGCAACCCTATTCACATACTAAGCTTCCTAAACCGTACATAAAAGGCCTCCTCCGGAAGAGGATGCTTGAGGAGTGGCAAACCTCATGGAAGAACGTAAATGTTGAAAAACACCGTAAGTCAAAAAAAGAAAGAAAAATGTAGGAAAGCGATTTTTGTCCATTGTTAATAAATCCAAACACAGAAGCTCGCTCAAAAAGAAATACCAACTTCCATTAAATAAATAAAAAAATGCAACACCGGATGCGAAAACTAATAATAGGGGAAAAAGAATCAGCCGTGAATGAATTCACCATGCTGCCAATAGATGGCAGCACGTCAATTCATTCATTTTGACGTTTTTAATTAATATCTTTTTAACTAATTACAATTTCGGAATTTAAATAGTCGAAATGGATTCCTTGGATTATTTTCCATCTTTTGGTACTTACTGCTAGTTTCAGGATTCAGTGGTTCGTGAGAAGATAGAAGGACATGCATACGCCTGTTGATGTTCGAATTTTAATAGGATAAATGATAAAAGTTTCTATAACAGGCTATCTCGAATAATGCGTCATTCCTTGAGGTCACGTGACACATCTTGTCTGACCAATCGGCTATTCCTTTGTTTTCGGCTGTTTTCTTCCGCTCTTCTCTTCTGGCCACGTTCAGCCATTACTGTCAATCGGCTATTATTTTGTTCTTCTGTTTCTTCTGCCCTGGCAACGTTGTGCCATAGTTGACAATCGGCGGTTCGTCAGTTTCAGCAACTCTCCTTTCACGTTTCCTAATTGCCCGCAGTCTACAGGCAGAATCCCCTGCAACTCCTCTTTTTTCTTTTAGGCATCGGAAAATCGAGAATTGAAGAAAGCAAAAATAGTAACTTCCAAATATCTTGCACGGGCTATCTCGAATCATGCGTCTCTCCCTGGCGGAGGGAAGAAGTGAGGTAATAAAAATTTTAATTAAATAATATAGGATTCATAGGATTTTTTACGTTTTGGGGGGAACGTAACGTTTACGTTAGCGACAATATGTTAATATAACGACAATAGTGACAATATTTGTTGAGAAAAAAACGGAGCCGGGCATATGAAAAAATATGGATCCCCAGGCCTCACGTGATCTCACTTCTCTCCTCCCGGGAATATCCCATTATTCAAGATTGCCCGTGCAACGCCGAGCCATGCAGCCCCTATTTCAGATTCTATAATGCAGTTCAAAAGTAATATGAAACAAATAAATATGAATGAAAAGATTGAATATTTAGAAAATTTAAAATTCAAAAGATGTAATAATGAACGATGCAAAACATGTGCAATGATTAATGAAGTTTAATTAGAAAATTGTTCAAAATTTCGTTTTCGTAAAACTTACAATTGTATATATATATATATATATATATATATATATATATATAATGAACTCAAAAATCTGTAATTTCAAGTATATAAGACAATCATCTAATACATTTAACTTAAGAATTATTCAGCACCGTTCAGACACTAATAAATTTGAAAACAACAACAATATTCACAATAAAATAGAAATTAGACATTTTAATGCACACGGTTTTGAAAATGTAGAAATTAGTATCATCAAGATAGTTCCCTTTCTAAAAAATTGATTATGGTGGGAATATTTTTTATAGATTACTACAATACTATTTATCCATGTGGACTCAATGCATTGTATTTTGGTAAAAACATTTTGCAAGTAATTAAAAGTAATGATTCTAATTACTTTTATAAAGTAGAAGCATCAAATATAGAAAAAAGGCATAGTAAATCAAGTAATCTGGTATAGCTAGACACAAGAGAGATAATAGAGATCTTAATGTTATTAATAAAGATTTAATGGAACTTTGTAAGAGTTTTGACAAAGATTTTAACATAAAAAAGATTAAACGATTTATGTTTGGATTAAGTAAAAAAGAAATAAAAGCACGTAGAGACTTAATTATGGATAATATGACAAATTCAGAGGGATGGGACTTGACTAAAAATATCTTGAAATTTATTTAGAAAAAATTTCATTTATCTCATAACACTTATAATAAGAAAGATATTGAATACTGTATCTTAGGGTGGGTCGAAAAAAATAATAATTTTTTTCGGAACGCTTTAGTGCGGAAAAGTTGCCTATTGTAATAAGAAGGAAAACGGCATAAAATATTAAAACCGATTGACATCTTCCGTTCGCGCAACGTACTTAAATTTAATGAAAAATTGCGAAAATCGCTTCTTTTTTGTAAATTTTTTAAGTTAGTTAAAACTTTAAAAATAAACACTCTTTAGTTTTTTATGCTTGTTCTATGGTTTAAATAACCTAAATAAATTAAATTCTGATTAATAATCTAATTTTTTTCCGTTCGCACAACGTCTTGTATGATTTGTTTGTATGAACACGTCTTGTATGAACGCATGTATGATTTTAAGATGAAGCCAACTATTTCTTTAAAGTTTCCGGATGGATGTGATGAACTTATAGACAACCTAAGGACAAAAATGGGGAAAAAGACCAGGGTTCCGATTTTCCAAGTCTTCTGGACAATGTCCCAAGGTGATTGCATTTGAAATGTCCAACAAATGTTGTTGGTCTTTGCTCAACAAATTAATGTTTATATCAGGAATCGAACAATCTATGGGTTCATAATCGACCACAGGGAGTTTCTTACAGCAAGTGAGCTGCTTCCCGATTGGCCCACTAAAAGATTTAGGCCCTGCAGTTTGACCGCCAATATGTTGGAAAATGTGGCGAAAAGGAAGTTCATTAAAATGTAGGAGGCATATGCTCCACTGTAGCGGGCGTCCTACATTATTTTCTAGTCGGTGGATGACACCGTTCTTAAATCCAGTGTTGGTTACAGGGCCATCACACCCTACTACTTCTAGTTTTTCTAGTGATATTGATAGTTCAGACAAACGAGAAATAATGCTTTTAGTTATATCATTCGATGAACACGAGGAAGGAGATACATGTCCAATATAAGTTGATCCAGGTTCCTGGGTACGAGAATAGTGTTCTTTCAGATATATCTGCGAAATTGCTTGGCATTCGATTTTTCGACAAACAAGGTATCATCTTTTCGTCCGTCAAAGAAAAGACCCCAACTTTCCTCAACGCCACGGTTCAATCTAGTTCAAACCGGTTAAATCTAATTCAAGTGAGTACTGATTCGTTTTGTTCTAGCAAAACGAACGAAGAGTTGCACAATGAAAAATGCGAAATATTGGTAAATTTCTGTTTTTTCTAAGACGTTGCGCGAACGGAAAAAATTAGATTATCTATCGGAATTTAATTTATTTAGGTTATTTAAACTATAAAACAAACATAAAAAACTTAAGCGTGTTAATTTAAAAAGTTTTAACACACTTAAAAAATTTACAAAAAAGGCGCTATTTTTGCAATTTTTCATTAACTTTAAGTACGATAAGCGAACAGAAGATGTTAACCAATTTTAATTTTTTTATGCTATTTTTCTTCTTATTACAATAGGCAACGTTTCTTCACTAAAGCGTTCCGAAAAAAAAATATTTATTTTTTTCGACCCCCCCCTACTGTACCCAGTGTACGTTCCTTTATATGAACAAAAAGTATGACAGCAGTAAAGTTTCTGCTATATTAGATAATGATATTTAAATCTTCCCTATAAAAATATTAAAATTAAACATGCATTTAAATATATTAAATAATTAATGATTTTAACTATAATAATATAAAAGATAGTAATATGAGTAATAATTGCAATTGTATAAAATATAATAATTTCTGGAATGAATATCATGGGCATGTAATTACTGGAGATTTGAATATTGTTAGAGATGAACAACTTAGAGAATTAATGAATAAAGGTACAAAACATCGCTTGGTTCTAGCTAATATTAATGAAATGATTAAAAAGCAAATTAAAAAGATATTGAACAATTTATATTAAACAAGGCAATTAAATGTAGTCTGCCATTAGAGGCATTTAATGAATATAAATAAAAAAATCTTTTAATCTTTTTAACCAAAATTTTAAATCTCATGACTATATTGGATACCCAGATATTAAAAAAAAATAAAAGAGTTGCAAACAGACTTTGTAATAGTCTATATAGACAAAGTGCCCAGTAACTTTGCTAAAATATGTAAATATAATTACAAGACCCTTCTTAATGATCATATAATTAACAGCTATATTTATAATGAGACAAAACTATGTGACAGAGAAATTTCTAATAGAATTCAAACCTTAAATAAAAAACTGGAAATTCATCGTATTAAAAAAGATTATCCTCACATCTTTTCTAACTCCAAAATTTCACAAGAGTCCTCTTAAAATTAGAAGTGTTACCAATGGCTGCAATACTTATATTACAAAATCTGGAAAACTCTTAAAAAATGCATACAGACAATCATAGAGAATTTGAATAAGCAAAGAGATACAATTATAGTAAATAATAGTGCACAGATATTAAAAGTAATCAAAGAAGTAAACATATCTATTGTACAAACTTTTGACTTCCAGGATTTATTTAATAGTATAGATATTGAAAATTTTGATTAATACCCTAGTAAATATACATAAAGAATTTGGTCTTAAAAAGATATTAGCATTATTAAGTTTAAAAATCTTATTAATCTAGTACTAAAAGAAAATTATATCATTTTTGATAATAGGATTTACCATCAAATTAAAAGATTACCTCAAGGAGGTCTAGCTAGCAATAGTTTAGAAAATATATACCTACACTACTATGAGAAAGATTTAATTAATAATAGCCATAGTATATTATTTCTTTATATAGATGATTTGATATTATTTAATAAAGAAATAGACCATAAGCCACAAATTAACTATCCTGAATATTTAAAACTAAAGAAAACTAATGACTATGAATTAGCTGCAGAATTTCTAGATCTAGATATAAAGATTATAGATAATAAAATGGTTTCAGATATCTTTGATAAAAGAACATCATTTAATTTTCAAATCAATAAATTTCCTTTTGTTATAGTAATCTCAGCATTTCTGTCTTCAAGCATTTAGTGATTAATTATATAATTAGAAATAATAATTTTGTAACAGACAATGATAATAGAATTAAGAACATAAAAAAAATTACAATTGTGCATTGGTATATGGAATACCAAAAAGGTTTTTAAGTGTTTATATAGATACGAAATATTTAGGTCACTTAGATTAAAACATTCATTTTGGTATTTACTAGAATATTTATAATTCTTTGCTTGTAGGTTTGTATTTTTTCTTACATTATTATTTATTCAAATTGGTTATTGATTTATTAGTTTCAGAATTACTACATAGATGGCGCCAGGATTTATAAATTGAAATATTCCTTAAAAGAAGATTGGATTATTAATATTCATACATCTTATTTTATAAAATTCAGATAATCATTTGTATTACATAATTTAACAGGTTTTGAGATTTTTAATATAGGTATCATTCTAATTCTTTAATATCAAAATTAATTAGATAATTTGGTCAATTTATGTTGAATTATAGTTAGAAATCGAGTTTTGACAATCTGTGAAGTCAAGCTAAGTGGCGGTTTATATTAAAATGTGAAATACAGGTAAGGATGGGTAGAGACTCTGATTCTATAATTCTGAATGAATAAATATGGATATTTTATTGAATGACGTATTTATTGTTTTTAGTGCAATATATTGTATTTCATATATTTAATTTTAGTACTTTTCATATAGTCATGTTTTCTTGTTAGTATGAATATATATATAAATTAAATGAGGTCATTTTTTCCACGGCGTTCCTCCTTCTCTGCCTCTACATTCTGAGCTCTCCTTTCGCTCGCTCTTTCAAGATCCCTTAAAGCGTACTGACTAATTTGAACTGTGAGAAGGCTGACTGGTGTCTTTCTGCTTTCGTCTCCGAGTGCCATCTGAAGTTCCTTTCACGCACGAGATTTTCCAGAGATTTCCTGCAGTCTTGATCCTTCCACAATTTGCTAGCATGTGTTGGTTATTTGCGTCAACGATCTTAATATAATAAATGATTCTGGGGAATTCCAGCATTAGAATTTTTTCTACAATATTTTTTAAAAAATGGTTAAGTTTCAAAATGCACATTTTGGATATATTTTCCCATTTAATATTTGCATATAAATAAAAATTATGTCTACTAGTAGTGACTTGTCTATGAATAGTGAAAGGAAAAGGATTATATAAATTAAATGATTTTCTATATTCTCTTACAATTACAGTGAAGGATATAAATAAGTTTTAGCAGTTTCTCGGCGAATGTTATCCTCAAAATTATAGACATATGATTTTGACATTTAAAGTGTGATATTGATAAAATTTTCCACAATCAGAATATTAAGAAACTCTTGTTACGACTCATTATAATAACAACAAATTTCTAATTCCTCTTCATATTTATGTAATAGATAATAATAATTTTTATCTGATCATGAATGTCGATGCCAAGATTTATGGAATTATATTTACGTACACAGAGAAGATCATGATCTTTATATTACAATATTGAATCAAAGCATTATATACAACGGTAGAGAGTTCGAATAGGAGTATAAGAGGAACTAAAATAAATCTCTTATCGATGTGAATTTTAAATCCATCTCTAAACAAAAGAATGATGTTTAAATATATTTTAAGACTGATAGTTACTTTGTATTTTCTTGATATAGTTAGAAGCAAATTTCAAAGGGAGAGAAATATAGCTTCGAAATAAAGTCCATCAGTGCTTGGTGTCCTTTTGTTTCAGATTAATTGTCATTACAGTGAAACTTCTCTACAGCGGTCATCCTCCGTCCAAAGAAGAATCGGACGTACAGAAGCGCTGGCCGTTCTGAAGGATTTTCATTTCTGAAAGACAAGATGAATATTTAATCGAACCTCAATTCAAAATTTCTGACACAGTATATTTTAAAACGTATGCAATTAAAAATGCACTCGAATCGAAGGTTTCTTTTTTTTTAAAGATATAATTCTATTTTTACTTTCAGCTACACAAATACTTTCAATTTTTTTCGAGATAAACTTTTTCAATTTTCATATTTAATTGGAAAAGTAAATCCCTTATTCATTCGTCGGTAATTGCAGAGAAATGGGCAATAATATCTTCTGTTTTTCTCGAAGTATGTTCAGTTAAAGATTTAACGATTTTTTAGGTAGATTCCTTATAGGAACTCTACCTGTTGTAATGGTTCTCATGACATGAATTCCGGAAAATTTCTGCAGATCTTCACCGATCGTTACCCCTAGAACCCAACACCACCCTTCGTTCAAAAGTTTATATATATATATATATATATATATATCAAAACAAACTAGAAACATAAAAAAAAAACTCAAAAACAATCAAGACACAATGGCAAAAATATAGACAAAAACCAAAATAAATTCAAAAATATCATAGCGAGCTGCTCGTCAGGAAGAGAAGATAGTTCATGATA
>BGPR01004817.1:75622-104638 GCA_013235015.1 Araneus ventricosus
AAACCAGTTATTGCTGTTGCCAAATAGAGGGAGAAAACATTAGGTAACATATTGCTTAACGTTTGAAAGCTTATGCGGTGGGGGCCGTCATGTTGGAACCATATATTTCGGAATTGGTGCAACGGTAGATTCTCAACAAAGTTGGTTATTACATCTTACAGAAGCTAAAAGTACCGTTGTCCCGTTAACGTTCCCTCGTAAAATACTGGTCCAATGAGGCTGTCATTAAAAATTCCGCACCAAACATTAATCGACTAGCGTAGATGATGTCGAATTTCGACAGCATATCTCGGGTTTTCCAGCGACCAGGCGTGAATGTTCTGTCTATTAAACATTCCGTTACGCGAAAAACATTCCTCATCCGTCTATATTATGTCTTCCAGGAATGTTCGATGATCCTCTAAGTTATTAATCACAAAGTTGCACCACGTGTAACGTCTCTCAGCATCTCTTGGCAGCAATCTCTGCACAGGTGTGGATCGGTATGCATGAGCACCTGATTCATTCAGGATTGTCCGCGGATTTTTGTCAGGCCACAATTTTCACTGAACATTTTTGTGCTGCTCTGAGGATGGGCGAGAGCGTATGATTGCACATCTTTAGTTTGTACATGGCGTCCTACATTACGAGGTCTACGAACTCGAGGTCGGCTGGTCATGTAGCCCGTCTCCATTAAACGTTTTTCAACTTTTAAGATGGTCTGCCGTGTAGCATGAGGGGCTTCAGGAAAACGTTCACGATACAGCCTTGCAGCTGATTTTGCCTTGCGCCCACATTCACGTAGATTAACAACATCTTGCAATACCCATTAATGCCAAATTTTACCATAACCCTCAGCTTTAACGTAAAACCCAGCAGACACATCCTTTTTATAGTAGTAGTCTCTGGTGAACAGGCATGATGTTCCATCCTCATTTACATAAGAAAGTTTTCATAGTTTGTAGAGACATTCAGTTAAACACGCAACCATGGTCCTCATGAATGTAAATCGCTTGCGTTTCCCCTGCTCCACAAAACAGGCTGGTATTTAGGCCATAAGGTGGTCTTTTCTCGCTTCTCTCGCGTTTCACGATGCCATAGTGTTGAAAATCACAGTCAAACAAATGTTCATTTGTTTACTTTTTTCTTTGAGTATTAATGTGCAAGTTATCTTTTCGTACTAAATCGAGAGTGCTCTACAACTTTCTAATTGAATTTTTTCTCGTATCTTTCACCGTTTAAGAGATAGGACAGCTAATTCCGAAATTTGCCGAGAGATGGAGTTGTAAGTGGTCTCATCGAGTAGCGCATAGCCTTTCTACTGTACCTAGATACCAACTTTATTGTCAGGGCTGTCACCTTTTAGAAATTAAGGGGGGTGTAACGGATAAAATTGGGAACCCTGTATATGTATTTTGTGAACAAGATAACTGGAATAATTTTGATTTAAATTTAACCAGCATGGGACATGTTGTAAAGATAGTGAAAATCTCGGTCGAGTTCGTAGATGGGATATCCAACAGAAAAGGTGTGGCAATGGTGGAGTGGAAATTTTCATTTTCCAATAAATCCTTTACAATTGAAAATAGAAGGAAAATTCAAATTATTGTTACCTCTTGTTCGAAAACTCTCGTAATTTCCAATATCTTCCACCTGCTATCATTCTTGAAGCTTTAATCCTTATCAAAATAGAGGGCGCAAAGTTATTTTCCTTATTATTAGTAGTAGTAGAGACGTATATGTATAACGCTTTTGCCTATGTTATCTTGTGAAAACGATAACTAGAGCAATTTTGATTAAATTTTAACTGGCTAGGGATATGTTATAAGGATGGTGAAAATCTCGGCTGAGTTTGTAAATGCGCTAACCAGTTCAAAGGGGTTGGGAATGGTGGAGGACTGAAAATTTCATTTTGACACAATTAACTTACGATTGCAGATAGAAAGGAAATTCAAATTAGGCGAATTATTTCCTCATAACAAACAACTTTTCAACTGAAACTTTTTTGATAGGTACAATTGCTTAGAAGTTATGAGCTAAAACGCCATATTCAATCACCTCCTCCAACTTATCATTTCCCCATAGCTCTGATAGGACTAAAGATAGAAAAAAATTCAATTAGTCGAATTATCACCTTATCATAACGAACAACTTTTACAAAGTTTTTTGTCAAATAGAACTGCTTAGAAGTTATGAGCTGAAAAGCGATATTGAAACCCACCCCCCAATTTATCATTTTCCCATTACTCCGTTACGATTGAAGATGGAAAGAAAATTTCAATTAGATAAATTAGCTAATCATAACGAACAACTTTTATATTGAAATTTTTTTTACTGCTAAAATTCCTTAGAAGTTATGAGCTGAAAAGCGATGTTCAACCCCCCTCCAGTTTATCTTTTCTCCATAGCTCCGTTACGATTAAAGATAGAAAGAAAATTTGGGATTAAGCGAATTATCACCTTATCATAAAAAATACTTTTACATTGAAAATTTTGTGCCAGAAATAATTGCTTAGAAGTTATGAGCTCCCATCAGCCGCACTCACTTCCACTTTTTATACGGTAAACAAGCTGATATACCTGGCTTTGCTTCGGATTAAAATGCTTTCATGTCTAATATTTCTAACGTAAAAACTATTATTGTATAAAAATTATAATACAAAAATTCCCTTTCTGATCTGAATCGTTTATTTAAAATGTGGATATCAATTGCAAAAGATGATTTTTAAAAACGGCTGTTTTCTCCGTAAATTATTATTTGTTATATAGGTACTTCAAATTTTGTTAAAAATTACCAAATTAAAAGAAAAGTTTTAATGAATATTTTGAAACAATTAAATTAACTAGTTAATTATTCATTAATTTAAAGCATAAAAATAAATAAAATCTTGTTAATTGTCTACGTTTAAAATCTTCTTTTAGCAATCGTCCAGAATTCTGTTAATGTATTCTGGCAACAGGTCTTCGTATTATTCTTGTTCTTCAACAATAAAGAATATTGCTACGAATTCACTACGAGATTAATTTTGAAAAAAATATTAAAATGAGAGAAATAAATTTTTGTCACTGAAAAGCTAATTTAAAAAAATTTATTTATTGTAAAAATAGTTTCGTGAGATATTATTTTCCAAATATATCGAGAAAAACGTCTTGCTTAATTTTTAATTAACTGATATTTTAAGTAACTTTTGGGCTTTTAAAAGTTGAAGGTTACCTTTCTCTTGTCTTAAATAAAAAGTGTGCAAAGTTTGGTTGAAATCAGTGCAGTGGTTTAGGAGAAGATGTGGAACATAATATATACATAGCCACAATGCCTTTTATTTAAATTAAGATAATTATAAGATTAAGATTGCTGGCAAATACTATCTGCCATAAAAAAGGCTTTAGTGAAGATTTCGTCGCAATTAATTGAATATTTAATTTTTATTAAGTAAATAGTTAATTTTAATTGATCAAACAGTTAATTTTAATACTTATTTTGATAATCAGTCAATTTTACAGATTACTTTAATTTGATATTTAACTAAACTTGGCAGCACCAAGATTTGTTTAATAAATTTGATATAAAATAGCCAAGAAAGATATTTAATGAAGAGTTCCCTTTATCCTTTTTGATATTGAAAATATCTCAATCACTTAAAAATTTTTTGGGGTATTCTGCCTGAATATTTTCTTTTAACTATCGATGGAGATTTAAATTTACTGTTCAAAATGGAGGCATTTATATCCGATGCTTTAAACACACGTATTTAACCTGTAATCAAGCGCCCTCACCAATGTGTACTCTTCAACTTATTTGTAATGAATTTCAAAACTTGATATTGTAAATTGATACCTATTGTAATAATTGTATTGTTTTTGTGGTTATTGTGAAGAATTGTCAGGGAATCGACAACTTCCCAAGGAGAGCAGAGTACCGTGGCGGTCGAAACTCAGACCTACACGCGCACTTCAATAGTTTTAGTGCAAGATTCGGCTGCATTAAATTCCATATGGCTTCTGCCAGACCGGAGGATCGTTTGTATTTTGTACATTAGCCCCATATACATTCAATCTTTGGAAAGAGAGGATTAATTTCGATTTCATTTTCGGTGTTGTTTTCGTGTAAATGCACTTTTTTCTCTTTCTCTCAATAAAAAAGACTCATGGCAGGAAAGAGAAAGAAATTGAATTTTTTATAAACGCCATGAAAGGGGTTCGAATGGCCATTCACAGGGCTATTTAACATTACATCTAGGGCCCAAAAATTCCGCTAAAAATGTTGCTGCTGTGATCGCTATTCTGTGTTGCCTGAGGGTGTTGCTTTACCATAAACCTTATCTGTTCGGTTCACTCCTGGTGGATTAGTAATAATAATGCAGGGGTGGCCACATAGAGATATTTTAATGTACTTTTCAACCTTCTTGGAAGCTGCAGAATGGTGGAAATTATTGTATGTCAATCTGTCTAGCTGTTCTCATTATGAATATAAGGCTCTTGGAAAATGTATTTTATGTATACTGTATGCATATTAATTTACTTCAGTCACAAAACAAAATCTTTTTGAAAACACATTGTATTTCTTTTTATTTCAGATCGAAGTTATTGCTGATCTTCGAGTTGGTGATAATTTACAAGATCATGTTGGAAATTTAGTATTGAATTTCGAAGCAAAGCACGCAGAACCTATCTTCTGGAAGGAAGCTGCTTTGCCTAGCAATATATTAAGATATAAATTACACGCAACAGGTATAATTGAATTAATGTTCAAGGGGTTTAAAAATAATTGATTGTGCCAATAAAACCACACACGATTAAATAACAATTTCAGTAGAATTCAAGAGGACAAGTTTAGTGGGCGCTACTGAAATACGGAGAAAAGAGAAAAAAACCCGAATGTTTCAGGGAGCGTTTCGAGTATATTTATTGATATTTTGGAAAATATTTGTTTTAATTCATATTCACTTAATGTGACATAAAGCTGCATTGGAAAACAATAAGACAGCTTCAAAAATTGATATCCCTTAAAAGATAGTTGGATAGGAATATGTTTAATTAAAAGGTGCTAAATTTAAAGCAGCAAATTAAATGGAAATTAAAATAGAAATAAAAGTAAGTGGTATGACACGGCTTTCTTCTTCAAAGTATGCCAAATTGAAGAAACAAAATTAATATTTGTATTTATTGTCTTTGGTTTTTTTTCTCATAGGTCCATACACAAGTCTTTGTGGCATCGAAGGACTGGCTTTTCTCAATACCAAGTACAACGATGCAAGATTGGATTGGCCCGACGCAGAAATTCATTTGCTTTCTGGTTCAGTAGCCACTGATTATACTCAAGCCTTCAGACAAAGAATTGGATTGCCTGAAGAGGTAGTGATTTATCGAATTCAAACTTTGCCTTATTGCACAGTGTGATTCAAAATTCAACATAGGAACTTTTAGGGCAGGAAGGAAGCACTAGAACATGCCAACAGCACGCATGGAAAACCGGATGAGTTAGAGGACATTATTTGTCTCAAACGCTGTTTTCAGACTTCTTTATTAGTCATTTAAAGTTCCGACAGCGTGCAAAGAAAGCGCTACAGTTTATAAATGCTGGAATGGCGGACACACCTACTTCGACGAAAGAATATCCATCGCTGTTGTAACTGTCCATGAGATGTTGGGCTTTTTCAAAAAGTGCCTCCACTTCATGAGCCTCCATGAAGCGTGCTTAACTCTGAATGGTAAGAACTTCGAGCAGATGCTGTGTAACTGGAATTTCCCACGTAATATTCAATAGTACAGGGTATCCGAAAAGTACCTTTAAACATTTAAAACTTATTTAGAGAAAAAGAAACAAATATATGCATTTACAATTTTTTTGTTTCTATCAAAGAAAGTATTTTTTATGCTTAGACGAAGTTTTTTCACACTATTAGAACATTTCAAAATGCACATCATTAATTAATACCAAGAGAGCTTCTGCAAGGCCGTCCTGATTTCGGTTTTAGTGAAACTTTACCAGTCGTCATAAATCTTTAAGGCCATTCATAAATTGGCGGCATTGAAGATTTCTAAATAGTCCGAAATTTACGGCCATGGAATTATGAAATTTCCAAAATATTGGCCATTCTTTGCGGTAAAGCCATAATGAAACGAGAATTATAGTATCAATAATCGTCTCTTGAATTGAATATTTTTTCACTGAATGGTCATTTAGTGAAAAAAGAAAAAAAATCCTTTTTTAACAAAACTTTCATTTCTTATTTATTGAATAAAAGGCCGTAAGTGTATATCTTTGTTGAACTTTTCTTAATAATTCCTTAGAAGTATGAAAATAAATTTTGAACATCCTTTATTGCCAAATACAGATTTATTTCTGCAATTCACCTTTTATTGTCGTTCTACTTCAGCATCTTCATGTATCCTTTAGTTTTTACAAGATGTTTCTGATCATGCATTCTTATGTGTTCATGTTTTAATGTTTTCCACCTCTCCTAGATAATAGCTTGTAGCTGAATTTTGAATCACCCTGCATAACATGATTTCTTTAAACTGAATGGATAATCATTGTTGATTTCGAATTTTATAGGTTTACGATAAAGTATATAAACCTTACATTGGAAAGAATTCTTTCTCATTCTTCCCTGCTCTTCTGAGACCTAAAAGCAGAGGAGCCGTTCGACTAAAATCAGATGATCCTTATGAGTATCCTCTGATTGATTTCAATTTATTTCAGTACGAAGAAGATCTCGATAAAGTAGTTGATAGTAAGTTGGTTTGGATATAATAAACATATTGAAATTGGACTGTATCTCTTATGAATTCTCTACGAAGAAATTACTTACCTTCCCATTTAGTTTATTCAATGCGAAAATCTACTGTTAAAATTTCTGTAAATCTCTGTAAGTTTTTATTAGTGTTACGGAACTAACTTTAATATATCTGAAAGTTCCTCGACGAAATTTACAATGTTGTCTTTAAAAATTTGAACAGATGACAATTTGCTTGCTGTGCGAATTTTCAATTTGTATCTTAAAAACAACGATTATTTATGTTAAACGATTTCGAAGTGGTTCCCATTGAAAACTCAGCTAATTCGGTAATCTTGAAACCTTTAAAAAGCCATTAACTGAACTAGATACAAGATTTATTTGAAATTTCAACTGATTTTTACGAGATTAAACTTCTGAATACACCAGAATTAACCGTCTTTGATAATGCCGTTTGTGCTAGTACAATAATTGTCTACAGAATTCATATTTTCGTTTCTAAAAGAAAAAAGGGAAAGAAAAGACATCCTAATATATAGCGGGAGAAGATATTTCATAGCGACTACCTAATACTAGTTTTATTGGCAGAAATCATTCTCCGATGTACCACTCTTTTCCTCTCCGCGCAAAATCTTTCAGACTTCTCAATATTAGAATGGTCATGGAGTGGAAAAAGCAAGGATAAATAATTATTTGAATAAAATAAAAATTTTAATATACCACGTTTTTAAAACGGACTAAAAAGTAAAAAATAATTTCTTATAGCCCCATACAGATTTATAACCCCATACAGATTTAAAACGGAAAACGTTGGGCGCATGCAATAGATAATTGATGCATAAGTAGTTTATTTCAGTCACTAACAATTTTTTGCAATGGAAATTATATGAACTGTTGTGTGAGTTTTCTCAACGACAGCTACTCCCTACACTCCTTACTATTAAATATTGCATGAGCCCCACGTTTTTCGCTTTAAATCTGTATGGGGCTAGAAGAAATTATTTTTTACTTTTTAGTCCGTTTTAAAAACGTGGTATATTAAAATTTTTATTTTATTCAAATAATTATTTTCTGCTTTTTAGTCTTCTGTGTGTGAAATTTTGCAATCGATTTTAACCATCTTGATGAGATTATGATGGAGACATGTGGCAAATTTCAGGTTTATTTCAGTTTCTCTTCACCTGATCATAAATAGAAAATTGTTATTTTCCTGAAAAATTAAGTTACTTGACGCAGAAACTTTCGTGAAAACAACTAGCACCCGAACAGCATTTTGCCTCCCTGGAATTTCCCTCACGGCAAACAAATTATTGTCACTCTGGTATAGCAAACCCTCCCCTCCGAACTTCAATCCACTCTTCGATGTTCCCCCGCGATTTCTTGGAATCCTTCAAACTTGAGATTTCCCTTCCTCGCTATTCACGAGTGACGCCTGGACAGCGCCATCTATCGAAGCTCTGGGTCGGTAAAACACGAAATATGAAATAAAAAATTAACAGACAAACAGACAGACAAGAAAGCGAATTAATATTGCATTGTCATCTAGTTCTGAGCTATGTTTAAAGTTTCAAGCCTCCAGCTCATCGGGAAGTGAGTTTAAAATTTATTGCAAAATTTGTACCGAACAGACAGACAGATAGACAGAAAGACAGACAATTAACCGAGTTAATAAAAACGTGGTAAAAAGGAGTTGGTTTGAAATCCAATTGCATTTGAGACTAAAAGATAAATAAAGTAAAACAAAGCTATTGCAAAGACAAAAAATACCACTGTAAAACAAAAATAAAAAAAAGAAATGTTAACAAAAAATAACATATTCATTATTTTCAATAAAGTAATTAAACAATAGCACATAATCATAGATTTCAGAGACATACGGTGAGCACAGAGTTTTTCCTAATTCCTAGTAAAATTTGTATCACGTTGCATAACAACATTCTTAATTTTTGACGTGAAAACGTCTTTCCGCTCGCTACAGAGATAGTCGGTCGAACTTTCTTGTGCGACAAAATACCGTCAGATTTGAATAGCTAATAACTACGAGACTAATAATGCGAAAAGAATGGTTCACCCCACAATGGATAGATCATATCTGTAAGAGTTTGTTGCATAGTATTTATTTTTCCTGTGACGTCATCGTAACAGTGTAGGCGCATGCTTTATGTAAGGTTATAAATAAGTGTAGGGTGGAAACGCGTTTAGCTAGGAGGTTTATTCTGGTGTCATTTTAAAGAATTTTAAGAGTACTACTAGGAACCAAAGTGAGACAATAAAAATATTCATCAGAATATAAGTGAAAATCGGTATTAAATTGAAAATTTCAAACTCCGCATGTTTTTTTATTATAACAGTTTTCTTTCGAATTCTACGACACTTACAGAATACTTGGCAAGATTGAAAAGAAACATGGTATTAAAATTTGAATGCCAAAATTTGAATATTACAGGAAATATGAGCATTTGTTGTAAATAATGTTTTACTGCGTATAGACGAAATGTAGTTCCATATATTGCCAACAGATGGTGCCATCAAAAGCTACTCTAAATAAAACATAAGAAAGGCTAAGTTCGGGTCCACCGTAGATTTATCGTGAAAACGTCCGTTTAAAATCATAAAACAAGTATTTCGTATTAATATGTAATTTAATTATCAATCACTTTATACAATATTTACACAGAGTAGTATAACGGTTACAGAATAGATAAATCACAAGTTGATCGCATGTAGCAAGGGTCTGTGGTAGGTTGTGATTTATTTATTCTGCAACCAGTATACTACTCTGTGTAAACATTGTATGCGAATAGTATCTTCATCCCCTGAAGAAACATTATTGTGCTTTAATTACGTTCTTCATTTTACGATTTATAATCTCTCTCTTTCTCTGTCTCTCTGTGTATATATATACTAATATCAATCAAAATATAAACGGTTATACATAAATATTCAAAACAAAATAAACAAAACGTATCAAAAATGCAATTCAAAATCGAAATATTTATTAATTGAAAAAATTTAAATTATGCTCCTATTAACAAAAGTGCAACACATGCAAATGTCACATGTAAAACAAATCTATGAACTCCTACAACTATTGAAAAAGTCAAACCAACATATTAGAATTTTCAACAATAAAATTATTTGCTCCTCTTTGAAAGAGTATTAGCCAGGTTAAATCGATTTTGTTGTACAAACCATCCCTGTTAATAAAATTGTTGAAAAAACGGAAAGGGTAATTTAACCTAAACTGAAAGAATTTAGAATGAAAAATCCATACGCTAACCCTATCAAAATACCATTGTTATATGGAAAGTATCTACAGAGTGATTATAATTAAAGTTGCACTTTCAAAAGTCTGTGAAAAATGAACCACTCGTCAGAATGACCTGATATTTCATCTGAATATATGTGATGCAATGGTAATTTGATTTTGAGAAACAAAAAATAGTTCAAATGTTGACCGATAGATAGCGTTGTACTCGTGCTACTCGTTCAGATGCTAATTAAAAGACGTGACATGAACACCGCACATTCCGCTTGTGATAAAATGGCAGGGAACCTACAGTTCCTGTTATTCTGCGTCTGAGAAGGTAGTCATGACTCTGTCATTGAAGGATCGGGCTCTGCTTGTGAAGCTTTATTAGAAGAACGGTCAATAAGTGGCAATTGCATTGAAGAAATTCCGGACATTAAAGGGTTTAAGAAGCGGATCTGGTCCGATGACTGCATTCGGTCTGAAGAAGATGATTGATAAATTCGAAGAATCGGGTTCATCAGACGTGAATTGTGGCAGAGGAAGGAAAGCAATCACTTCGACGTCAGTGGAGGATGTGGCTACAGCGTTGCAGGAAACGTCAAGCAGTGCTTTGCGAACGAGCAGTGCAAGGGGCATTTCCCGAACTTTAGACATGCCTGTCAGCACGGTTCGTAAAATTTTAAGAAACATTCTGCAATGCATTGCATTCAAAATTACGCATGTTCAGGAGTTTGTTCCTGCTGACCGCCAAACGAGGAAGCTTTTTTGCCCTGCAATCTTGTGCTCGAATGCATGATAATGTCTGGCCATGCGAACATTTTTGGACATGACAGCTCCATTTCCATCTCCAAGGTTCTGTCAATACTCAAAATTGCAGAATATGGGCAAGAGAGAATCCGTTCCAAATGCGACCATTGCCTCTTCATTCTCAGAAGGTCACTATGTGGTGCGGGTTTACGGCAGCACTTATCGTTGGTCCTTTCTTTTTCGAGGAGATTTTTCCTTCGGGTCCTGAAACCTGCACAGTCAATGGGACACGTGATGAATCTCTTGCGAAACCAACTCATTGCAGCACTGCAACAGCGCGGATGTGTGGATAGCAGAATTTTTATGCAAGATGGCGCGCCTCCTCACATTGCAACACCAGTGCAACAGCTGTTGAATCTTCATTTTGGAAATGACAGAATTATTAGTCGGCATTTCCCAACAGCCTAGCCGCCACGATCACCTGATCTGAACCCTTGCAACTTCTGGCTGTGGGGTTACCTAAACAATGTTGTGTACGGGGGTCCGATTGCGAACTTAGCTGAGTTAAAAAACCGCATTAAGCAACACATTCACAATATCACCACTGAAACACTCCGAAAATGCTGTTTTGCGCTTTCAGCTCATGAAAGAAAACGGTAGACAACATATTGAAAAGCAAGTCAAGCAATAAGCAAGTCAAAGCCGACTTCCTTTTCTTGGTGGTTTCATCAGTTTTTGTTTTCCCTGCGGTTGTTGGCATTGGGAGAATTAAGAACTGATTTCAGTTTTTGCTTTTTCGACGGTTTTTGGCCTAGGGACAATTAAAAACCGAATTCATTTGTGCGTTTTCTACGGTGTTTCGCCTAATTAAAAACCGATTTCATTTTCTTCTTTTTCTACAGCTTTTGGTATAGGGGCAATTGAAATCCGATTTCATTTTTTTCTTTCTACGGGCATAGGCCAAGGGACGATTAAAAATGATTTTTTCCTATCAGCTGTGGCACCACCTTGTGGTGGTGGATGGGCTATGAACAAAGAGAGCCACAACAACATGTCACGTCTTTGAATTAGCATCTTAAAATCAGCATATCTTTTAAAGCAATCGTTTTTTAGCATCTTATCACGAGCACAGCGGTCAACTTTTGAACTATTTTTTGCTCTTTCACAAAACAAATTCCCATTGCGTGTCGTATACTAACATGAAATATCATGCCATTCTGACCAGTGGTTCTTTTATTACATCATTTTGAGAGTGCAACTAAAATTATAGTCACCCTGTATATTAAATCTAAGATCACTGAAAACAATAAATACATCAGTCAATAAAATATCCATTTTTATTCCCTAGAAATTATAGAATCAATGTGTTTACTTATCCTTTACCTGTAATTTTCATTTCAATACAAACCGTCACTTAACTTGACATCACAAGATTGCCAAAACAAGATTTCTAACTTTGATTCAGCTTAAATGAACTAAATATTTTAATTTATTTTAATTTTAAAAATTAGTAAGATACCTATATTAAAAATCTCAAAGTAAGTTAAATTATGTAGTCAATTAAAAATCTAATATTTTTATAAAATTAACTATTTCAATATTTAGAAACCAATATTGGTTAAAGAAGTTATTTATTTTATAAATCCTGGCGATATCTGTGTGGTAATTCAGGAACAAGTAAAGCAATAACTAATTTGAAATAAATTACATAATATAAGTAATATATAAAATATACATACTTAATAGCCAAGAATTATAAATATTCTATTAAATACGAAAATAAATTTATTATTCTAAGGTATCTAAATATTTCTTATCTATATAAACTCTTTTTAGGCATGCTATATACTAGTGCACAATTATAAAAAAAATTATGTTCCTAATTCTATTATCATTGTCAGTTACCAAATTGTTATTTTTAATTATATAATTTTTTAATAAATTCTTGACGACAGAAATGCTTAGTTTATTATCCCCAAAAGTAAATTTTTTAATTTTAAAATTAAATTCAGTTCTTTTATCAAAGATATCTGTTAAAATTTACTATCTATAATTTTTATATCTAAATCTAGAAATTCTTCAGTTAAGTGATTGTCATTAGTTTTTCTTAGTTTTAAAGATTCAGGATAGAAGTTAATTTGTGGCTTTAGGTCTATTTCTTTTTAAAATACTATCAAATCATCTATATATCGAAATAATATACGAGCGATTATTTATTAAATCTTTCTCGTAGTAGTGTAAGTAAATATTTGCCAAAATATTGCTAGCTGCCCTCCTTGAGGTAAACGTTTAATTTGATGGTAAATCTTATTATAATAAAGAATTTAATTTTCTTTTAGTACAAGATTAATAAGAGTTTTGTATTTATTTATGCTAATAATTTTTTTGACCATAATCTTTATGTATTTTTAAAAGGGTAATTATTAAATCTTCAGTATCTGGACTATTAAATAAATCCTGGAAGTCAAATGTTTCTGCACTGGATATGCCAACTTCTTGGATTACATTTACAATCTCTACACTATTATGGACAATAATTGTACCTCCTTGCTTATTCAAATTCTCTATAATTGTTTCTATGTATCCTTGTAAGATTTTTTCCAAATTTTGTAATATTTGTATTGCAGCCATTGGTAACACTCCTAAATTTAAGAGCAATCTTGTGAAATTTTGGAGTTAGAAAGATGTGAGGAAAATCTTTTTTAATATATATATATAAAAGATCATATCATATATTATCGCTCATATATATATATATATCGTTTCATACTTTTTCAGTTTACGATTTATAACCTCTCTCTCTCTCTCTCTCTATATATATATATATATATATATATGTGTGTGTGTGTATATATATATAAGTCATTGTTAAAGTGTAATTCAGTTATTCTATAGAATAACTAATGATAGTATAAAATAAACAATCTGACTTTAAAACATGTTCACACTGATTACGAATCAGCCTTACCGGTTCAAAAATAAAACCACCATAAAACCTGCTTAAATCTGACACTGTAAGAAACGGAATCCTGCCTTAAACGATAAAAAAATTTGGTCCCGTCAAAAAATATAGGAAGTTTCAATAGTTCATCCCCTCCTTAAAACAGAACCTATCCAAAGCAGAAACGGACAGAATTTCTAAGAACAATTCACAATATTTCATTGTTAGAAAACCTGTTCTAAAGGACAAAAATTTGCTCCATTTCTATAAAAGTTCTTTTTCTTTCCTTCGGTAAAAAGAAAAGAAAAGCATTCCGTGGAGCAAACCGTTTTTGTTTTTCTTTCATATAACGATATGTATTTCACACATTTTAAATGCGCTGAATCATCGCTGTAGTTTAGCTTTTCGTCATTTAGTTTTAAGTGCTGATTAGGATCGGATATCTTTTAGTAATGGCAATGCAGAAAAAGAATGTTTTAGATATTGATACTAAAATGGAAATAATTAAAGCGAAAGAGAAAGATAATTTGAGCGCGAGACAAATTATTGAAAATTTCAAAATGGGAAAATCTCAATTTTACGAAATATTTAAGAACGAAATAACTGAACTATGGTTGAATGGAAATGGCTCAACCAAAAGAAAATGCGGAAAACAGCCAACGAAGAAATTAATGAAATTGTATGGGAGTGGTTTTTAGATGCAAGATCTTGAAATCTGCCGATATCTGAACCTATATAACAAGCCCAAGCTAAAGATATTGCAGAAAAATTAGGAAAAACTGATTTTCATGCATCAAATGGATGGCTTGAAAGTTTCAGAAAAAGGCATTGAATATCTTTCAAAGTAGTATGTGGTGAAGCTGGGGACTTTTCGGAGGAGACTGTAAATATGTGGATTCAAAAAATTGAAAAACTCATTGAAGGCTATGAATCTCAAGATATTGCGAATGCCGATGAAAGTGGGATTTTTTTTCGTGGATTTCCAGAAAAATCTTTATGTATTAAAAAAGCAAAGTGTACCGGTGGTAAACAATCAAAAGAAGGTCTCACAGTGCTCTTTTGAGCCTTTATGACTGGCGAAATCGGAAAATTTTTGGTAATTGGCAAGGCTGGAAAACCCTCGGTGCTTTTAAAATCTGGATGTAAGAAAACTTCCTGTAATACGGAAATTGCACAGAAAGGCATAGAAGACTCCTGCAATAATGGAAGAATGGTTAAAAACTTTTAATGCACAAATGAAAAAAAGAACTATCCATATTTTGCTGTTTTTAGATAATTCCACTTGCCGTCCTCACATAAAACTTTCAAACATAAAATTGGCTTCGTTTCCCCCAAATACAACCAGCGTTACTTAACCTATGGATCAAGGAATTATTCGTTGTCTCAAAGTAAATTATCGAAAATTTCTAATGTAATCTTTACTAGCTAATATGAAAATAGCATCAAATGGTGATCAAAAGTGATATAATAAAATCTGTAACAGTTCTTGTAACATTCAGTAATTTAAAAATTTAGGTAAACCTTAATTTTAAAATGTGACACTTATTAAAACATAATTGTTGCAATATTATATTTTTATGGTATTTTGTTAATATTAGATAATATTTTTAATTACAATTGATTTAATTTAAACAATGAATATATACATTTAAAACCCCATATATTAATGAAACCCTGTATGAAACGGAATCCTCTCTAAAACGGAAAATTTTTCTGGTCCCTTTAGATTCCGTTTAGTACAGGTTTTACTGCATTACAAAACAGTAACGTCGCTTTCTTGCCATATAAGTTTTAAGGTATGGAAGAGAGATTCACAGGAATACGTATTGCATGGAAGTCATTGACACCCGACCTTGGCGACAAACATAGAGACCGCTTTGGTGACTTGGCGACAAATTTGGCGAGAAAAGGAAGGTTCCTGAAAATACCGGAATTGTCTCGCTATCTCTGTTAGGAGCGAAATTATGGTGAAATTCCACTATAAACGCACATTACTTACATTCAATGACCTAGCGAAGCTAGTAAATTCCGTCTGCTATACCTAGCTAAGCCGTAGGATGTTTTTAACGTTGAAATAATTTGCCCAGTGCCCACTTTAGATGCCACGGGCATCGCGAGCGCAATTTCCCTGCTTCATGTGAGTCTTCAAAAAATGCAGATTCCTTAAATTCAATGAAATAGCGAAGCTAATAGGTTCCGTCTCCCGCTGCTAGCGATATTGTAGGATTGTTTTTAAAGTTAAAAACCTGTCTCGTGCCCATTTCAGATGCCACATCATCACAAGCACAATTTTTCAGGCTTCATTTGAGTAATTAAAAAACTCAGATTACTCATATTCAATGAGCTAGCGAAGCTACTAGGTTCCGCCTCCCATTACTAGCGGAGCAGTAGGATTTTTTTCAAAGTTAAAAAAATTATCTGATGCCCACTTCAGATACTGAGAGCACAATAAACAAATTGACTAACAAGCGGGCTGAATCATGCCGGCTATTTCACACTTTAACGGTGTGTGAGAATAATTAAAGTGTAAAATAAACGATTATTTTACAATTTTAATAACTTGATCAGTAATTCTATACAATAACTAAGTATTCTAAAGAATAACTGATTTCATACTTTAACGGTAACGTATATATAATATTGCTTACATAACACGAGAAATGGAGATCCCAAATTCTCAAGGCCTTCAGAATTCTTGGATTTCTACTTAGGATTGTCTTTTTCAAATTTTTCCTATATTATTTTAAAGTGTAATATATTTTTAATATTAGTTCTTAGGGAGTGTTTACAATTAGGTATCTTGCTATATTTAATGAATCTCCTTTCATAATCCTTTAATTGTTTTCTTTAGTGTGATTTCAGATTAAGTTTTTTTTTAATTTTGGGATTTAATTTGTATTTGTTATCTTTTAATGTATTGGTTTTAATACTAATTTTTGTATGTTTGGATGTTCAATTTTCATTGCGTAAGTAAATTAATACTTCTGATATATATATTGGTATATGATTTTGTATTAAATTATATGCTCTGGGAATAAGGAAATAGTTTTAAATCTGACTTTGATAAAAAAGATTTCCGCCAACAAATTTACATATTTTTAATATTTATAAAGCAGAGGTGAAGCAATTGTAGATAGCCTCGTGTATTCTTTTAAATCTGTCGGTGGATCTTGCGAATTCCTTTTTACTTATATTGTTTCTTCATAAATGAAATTGTTATCAAGCGCTGATAATTTTAAAGTTGATAAAACTCTCATATACATGACACTTTTCCTCTTTGATTTCCTTTAGTTATGAAGCAATGTGTGAACATCGTAGCAAATACAACTGCTTTTAAGAAAATAGCAGCAAAGATGTTCACCATTAAAGTACCTGGTTGTGAGAATTACGAAATTTATTCGGACAATTACCTGAGATGCCTTGCCAGGGATTACCCCTTCAACGCTTACCATCCTTCTGGTACTTGCAAAATGGGCGATGCTGATGACGAGACAACCGTCGTGGATCCTGAATTAAAGTAAAGTTAAAACTAACGATTATTTTCTTTCTCATAACTCATACTGAGGAATATTGATGGGAGGAAGGCTATGGCTTCCATACTCCTAACCAACCTTTATTCAAAATCTGGTAGACTGATGTGCCCTCTAGCAACAAAATACCCGTTACAGTTCGGAGCTCGTTACAGCTATTGGAGTTGTTTTAGCAAGTTAAACACAAATGTGGGCCAGTGTCTCCCGAATGTCCTCCAGGAAATGAAAATTGCATTTACATTTATAATGGTTGTATATTTCAAACCGCGTTCAAATAATTTTTAAAGAAATATTGAATGAAAAATCTTAAGAATTATCGTCAATTTTCCTTAAGAACTTAAGCAGGAAGCAATTTTCTTAGATAGACTGATGTTGTACTGTTATTACAACACCCAATATATTTTGCTTTGCCTTACTTGATAATAATTTGGATTTGTCGAGAAAAATTTGGAACCTCTGCATAAATTGTAAAAAAATTACTCTATGTTTTTATATTAATGAAATTTAAATTCTGAATTAGTCTTGATGAGAAACACCTCCACACACCTTAGAAGATATCATAAAACATATGTTCCTATCGACTTTGAATGATTGAGTAAGACATGTTATATGTAGCCATCCCACCTCCAAGAGGGGACGCGGAAACCATTTGAGATAGAAATTCAATATTCAACAAGAAAGTTCTTCGTTTCAATTCAGTAGTAAAAGGTATTTCACTGTTTTAGAAATCACTTAACCTCAATTAATAAAATTTGTCACAAAGATTAATTATTCAAAAATATTTGAATTAATTAATTTGTTTTGTGATCTGATACTTCCTTGAAGGTCGAGGGAGCCGTAGCTTCACTGTTGACCACTCTACATTACAGAAGTGCATCTAACATTCATTAGAAGTTAAAATACCCCTTCTTTACATTGATTTGAACCCAATGACTTCTGTCCCTTTTTAGGGACGGTTCTAAAATTAAATTATAGATTCTCAGAAATTATTTTTTAACATGAATGTATCTTATCATGTCCATATTTTAAAGACTAACCAATGGATTTCAGACCGGCGCACTTTATACAAAAAGTGGATTTTGCGCAAAGTAAATGTTTGCGTACTCACTTAAAATTAGCTGAGACTGGCATATTGTTTTATTTATATAATTTAGAATAAAATTTTTGAATATTGAACGATTTAATTTACTTCCCCAGAAGGGGAATCTATTTATATTAAACTCCCAAAAGCAGTTTTTTGTCATAAATATTTCTACCTATTTTATTATTTACTAACTTAATATCAAGATAAAAAAAAACTCTGTATTAAAGTGTTTCTATTGATTTTCAACAATTTCAGATATGCAGGAAGGAAATTATTCTGTGGTTTGAAGTTTCATCCTTTAAGAAAACTATTAAGTCATACTATGTATCTATACATAAATATATGAGTTATTGTTAACTTTTTCAATTTCATAGTAATGGAGATATATATATTAACCGAGCCATAACTAGCAGGTCCTCCTTGTGGTAAATCTTTAAACTGAGTGCGTAATTTGTTATTAAAACTAATATAGTTTTTTTATTACCAAATCAATAAGTGTTTTAAATTTTCATAATTTTTTCATCTTATTTAAACGAAAATCCTCATAAACATTACAGAAGTGCATCTAACACTCATTAGAATTTAAAATACCCTTTATTTACGTTGACTTGAACCCATTAATGTCTCGCATTCCGTTTTACAGACGCTTCTAAAATTGCATCAAAAACTCACAAAAACTATTTTTTCAACATAAATTTTACCAAAAGATATTTTAAAACATTCGTTTCTTCTATATTCATTCGATGACAGCGCGTATGAAGCGTTCAGATGACAATGCAGCCATATTATTTTCCCAAATCAGATTCGAAAGTAGTTTTTTCCAATGTTAAGAATATAAGATATTAAAACAAATTAAGGAAAGTTTCAACTGTGGTAGAGGTAAAAATACAATAATATTAACAGAAAACGGATGAAAAAGAGCGAGGAGGAAGAAGAATGGACACCGGTGCCAATGTTACTCTCGTAAGAACAGACTTGGCACAGAAATTAAAGGATAAATTCTTTTACACGGCTCCTAACATTTCTTTAAAGACCGATACTGGTGAAAAGACAGAGATACACGGGAAACTGGATGCAGCAATTGGAAGTGGATCCAGAAAATTCCAACACAGAATCTACGTAGCTGACATCACCGATCCCTGTATTCTCGGCCTGGATTTTCTACAAAAATTTAACTTCACGGTAGACCTGGAGAATAAAGAGAAACGGACAGGAGCAGAGGAAATTCCTTTGTTTTCAGCCAGTGCAGAGCATTCAAAGTTATACTCTGTATTGGCCGAAGAGAAAACTATTATACCAGAAAGATCAGAATGTCTTATCTAGGGAGTTCCAGAAGTTTCTGGACAATTCAGATACGCCGTAACGGACTTTCCTAGACAAGTCTCCAAGAAAGTTGTCCTTGTGGCGTCCACACTCGCTGATTTAAAAAGAGGAGCCATCCCAGTTCGAGTTCTGAATCTGGACAATAAACCCAAGACCGTGGACAAAGGAGCAGTTATTACGACGTGTGAGCTAGTGCTAGATATCCTTGCTCGTCCTCAAGTATTTTTTGAATTACTACATCTCCCGTCAATCTTGGAGAATATTGAAGAACTTATTGAAGAACAGAGGACAACAGTGGGAGAATTACACCATCAGATCAAGAATTTCAGAAATTGTTTTCTGCTAGTTGGCCGCTGCAATATGACTCAAAATAGAATTAATAGAGGTAATCATCCACCAATTAGACAATATCCAAGACGTCTGCCTCTTGCAAAGAAAGAGGAAGCAGAGCGCATAGTTAAAGAGATGGTGGATAATGGAATAATAGGAAAATAGTTAGGAACTTGGGCTTCGCCTATTGTTCTTGTTAAGAAGAAAGATGGGTCGACACATTTCTGTATTGATTACAGGAAGTTAAATGATATTACAATAAAGGATAGTTATCCCCTACCACGGATAGATGACCCCCTAGATGCTTTGAACGGAAGCTGATGGTTCTTGACAATGAACTTGAAAAGTGGATACTGGCAAGTTGAGGTCCAACCTGAAGATAGAGAAAATACAGCCTTCACCACCGGACAAGGACTCTGGCAGTTTAAGGTGCCATGTTTAATGCCTTTCGGACTTTATAACGCCCCTGCCACATACGAAAGACTAATGGAGACAGTATTGCGTGGACTTTCGTCTGAAGCCTACTTAGTGTATCTTGATGACATTATAATAGTAGGACGAAAATTTGAAGAACATCTGAATAATATTCGTAAAGTATTCCAGAAAATGCAAAAAGTTATTGTCGGTATTAGTGATTTAATGACTGTTTGTGCTCCTAAATCTCAAAGTACTAAACTGTTATAACCTTTGAATTGTTTTCTGTTCACGTTGCTAATATGTGCAAGATATATTGTTTCCTGTTACCTGTGCTTCGTGTTTTCCTGCATATTTATGAATAAACCTTCATTCTTTATTATCCTGCGTGTTGGACTCTTTACACAATACACCCACAGAACGATTTTTGTAACAATATTTTGTTTATTTTTAGGGTGAAAGGCATCAAGAATCTCCGTGTTGTGGACGGATCCGTAATGCCAACAGTTCCTTCTGGAAACACGAATGCTCCAATCATCATGATAGCTGAAAAGGCTTCTGAAATGATTAGGAATGACAATCCTGATAGTAAGAAATGTTTCGAGAGAGATAATATCAGAATGAAGATGAACCGATGGAAAAAATAATCTCATGAAATTGTTTTATAATTTTTAAGATAAAGAAATAAAAACATTTTTAAAGTAGTTGATTGAATCAGAAGACTATTACCTAAACGTTAATTTCTCTTTGCTTAAATAATAAAATCTATTCTTTTTTTCAAATCTTTCAACCCTACAGAGTGCAATGACACATATTTACAGCATTTATAACATTTTTCCCTTATTGAAATTAATTTTGAATTATTTGATAAGTAATCTATATAAATAATTCTCTTATGCGATTACCAAAAAACGCGTTGTTTAGCTATACGATTTGGGAACATCTAGAGAAATAGCTGGATCGCGCAATTTTACCCATCCGAGCGTAAACAAAAGATGGCGGTTTGTTTTGAGTTATTTTTCGATGAGTTAAAAATGAATTTCAGCCAAACTGCTAAATATTTTCGAAACTATAAAAGAAATCAATCTCAACGTGCAAATGAATCGTTGGCAGAAAGTTTTGAAAGTTATTCGAAGAGAAGGTGAAACAATTTGTTACAAGATACTTAGCTTTCTTGCATAATGGTGTTTACGGATAGGTACTGCGAACATGAATGTATACCTTATGAGATAGATCAGTTCGTAGATTGCGTTTCGACCTGTGACTCTTAACTGTCTTAAATGTACATAAATTGTTTTAGAGGAATCTCAGAGACATCAGTTTTGCTTGCTTGCATAAGTGTAAGCATGTTGTTTATCTTAAAACTCTGAATTTATCACTCAATCACATTGGGCTCAAAAAAGAAAAAAAATGGCTACCGCACTCTACTTTTGAGTTCAGTTTATTACCCTTTTTGCAATTTGTAGTTTCTTCGATTCAATTGTCTGATGAATTTGTCTTCATAATGCTTTCTTTATATGAAAAATGTACTTTTCAGGGACAACAAATTTTATCCTATGGTAAAAAAATCTAAAGGATATCGGTTTGGGATTTTTATTAATCTATACAATTGTCGCTTTTATGATAGTTGCGCTAAGACATAAAATATTTATTAATAAATGTAAGAAATTTGTTTGTCTGTGTTATCTTGTTTGTTGTCTCTTTATGTGTCTTGAATTCTTATTTACCGTTTTTTGTTTTTCACTTTCATAATTTTCTTTGTTAGTTTCATTATATTGCTATATTTATCTTTTAAATGCTTACAAAATCACTAAAACAATCTTTCAAGGCAAACAAATTTTATACTATGCTGATTTAAGTTAAAGCATCAGAAGTAAATCAATTCATCTAAACCATAATTGTTTTCTTTTACAATAATTGAGCTAGGACACACAGTGTCATCATTGCAACGAGCAAAGCGAGCAGCGGGCAAAAGTATATATAAATATTTTTATGCAATTGACGGATCAAGTGATTTCTCTTTCCAAATGAAAACAAAAGCGCCTTAATCTCATGATACCCCTTTATGTAAGTGAAACTTGATTGGCTAATAGGATCACGTGGATTGTAGAACATTAGATGGATTTCTCGCTAATATTCCAGTAGTCATTTTGATTTTGAATGTGCGTGCTGTTTTGAATTAAAGCTTTTGATTCTTTACGTTCTGAATGAGAAAGCGAAGCAACGAGGTTCCCGCTTTGCTGCTAGCAACGACGATGATGTTTTTTCAAGTTAAAACAATTTGTCCGGTACCCACTTCAGATACCGAGGCATCGCGTAGATAATCTAAAGGTCGTGTGAGCTTACAAACTAATCATATTCGACTTGCGTAAAGTGGTATCATGAGATTGAGGCGCCTGTAGGAAATCATCCTTCTTTTCTTTCTTTTTTAAAATTCTAAAAGTGCGGAAAAGTTGCCTTTTTATGCAGAAAAGACAAAAATAAAATTTTATTTCAATCAGAACTCGTCTTCAGATGCCCCGAATGCGATAAAGTTTCATAAATTTGTAAAATCTTGCTCTATTTGAACCCTTTTCTCTAATTTCTTATTTGCAGTATAAAAGCTCAAATGAAATATTTTGTACTTTTTGTTAAGAGAACGAACATTTTTAGGGGGGTTTAAAACCTATTGTGAGTATATAAAATTATTAAAACCCATTAACTGCCAGATTTTTTTCAAATATTTTTTTCATATAAAGTTACGTTTTTGTGTGTAAACAAACATAGATCATAAAATTTTAAAATATAGAATATAAATATATGAGTGTTATTGATTTAAAAATCAATCCCCATTTGGGGATCACGGTACATTGCATGTAAAAAATTACATGATGTTTTCATAAGTGCCATGGTTTAAGACATTTGACATGTAATCCAACATCACATTTTACACATTGTATACGAACATTTTTTTTGCAATCTGCACATTTTCTTTGTTTTCCATCTAATGTTCTTTCTAAATAAGGTCCTTCAGAATTTTTTCTTACACATCTGGTACTCGTTTCTGGGAGCTCACACTGTACCATGGTCTTCCACTATTTCTCGGCTCAGACAGAGAGTGTAGACTCAAATAGAACCTTACAAATTCTCTTCTGAAATTCAATAGTGGGATTTCTTTATTACCAACGCAGTATATTGTATCAGCATTCACTAGAGCCCTATCCACGGCATTGATGAAAATAGGAAAGTACCACCTCTTGCCTCTAATTTTTGTTCTATACTTTTGTATATTCCAGTCAAGTTTGTCAACACCACCCATGTTCTTATAATATTTATTATTATAAGAATTGTAATTTGTAATGGCATCAGGCTTTGGAATTAACACGTGTTTTTTCTCAGTTCTAGACCATCTTTGCCCACGTCCCAAAGGTAGAACTTCCAAATTATTTGATAACATTTTTACAATGCGGTTATCTTTCCAGACAAGGTCAAATATTCCATTTATTTCATTATATGTATAATCGAAAGCTCCACGAAATTCCTTCATTTCCTTATCTGTTTTTATAGGATATTTAGCCATCTATTATATCCCACCATTCCCGTTGCAGGTATATTTCTCTCTTTTAAATTTTTCATCAAATCAAAACTTGTGAAAAAATTATTGAAATAAAAGCAGTGTTCTTCTGGTTTGTGTGTGGTTGCTATCTTATTCAAAACCAACATTCCTAATCCATATGTATCCTTTTCTGAATAACTAGTTAGCAGACCTTCATAGATTTCAGTATTATAGCAATATCCTGTATCATCAGTGTTTCAAAATCACCTGCTCCTAACACCTGTTATTCCTTTCCTCCTCTACCCCCATTCCCATTGTAATTTTTGTTATCAGTAGACACATTCCACACTTTACTGAAAAAGAAGCTTTTCAGAAACGTTCCAAAAACATATTGCACCAAAGGAAGCCTGAGTCCTATTTGTAGCGTAAATAGTAAACCATTTTACATTACATCAACCGTGAGCATCAAATGGGGATCATTGTATTTTGAAGGTGGTCAAGCTATGAAGTAAACAATTTGCTCAATTTTGATACTATGCTATTCAGAACACATATACACATAACCTCTATAATAAAAAATAAGTTATTTAAATATTGATTATTAGATATTCACTTAGCAAATAGATAAATGTGAAAAAGCGTTATTTACAAGCAAATTTCTAAATAAAAAATCAAATATATATACATTCATTTAAATGACACCAATAAGTTTAAATGCACATTAAGAGGAGACTATTATGTAAACACATAACTTTTAAAAAAACAAAAAGTCAGAAATTGGGGGAGAGAAACATTAAAACATTAATGATCCCCAAATGGGGGCCACGTCAGGGTATGGGTTAATTATTAGACAGGAAAGTGTAAGAAATGTTAGTATGGGTATTAATATGAAACTTTTGCCCATAGTGTCCATCAGTACCGTGTGGCTGAAAGCCATCAGTGACGTGTAAATGGCTGCCAGTGAAAACGCATTTTCTTGCTTAAACATATTGGGCTTCCAAAAGTGGCAAAAAGTTTAGTCTCCATGGCGCTGGGGACAACAATACACCTGCCTTTCGTTGCTTTGCACTGAGAAACAGATATCTTGCAAAATGCTATTCTTACAACGGAAGTACTGAAAAGACTTGCTGAAATCAGCATCGATGGCATGAATCCACTCCCAATCCACAACAGGTAGGGATGGAATAGAAGGATTTGAAGGCACCTATTGTGATGCCGATTTTGTTCCTCAAGGAACTTCGCGCGACGAGATCTTCTACTGAATCAATAGGTGTCTTGTCCATCAACTGCTTCAAACCGCAGGAGTGAATACTGCAACTATGCATAACAACATGACCGAAGAGTTTCACTCATATTAAGAAAAATATACACAATTATTACTGTCCTCATTAAGTCGATAGAATAAGAAAAAACGCCCCATAAGATTCCATTTATTGATCTGGCAAGAGCCCGAATCTCAAGAAAATATCACCTCACAGTATTAAACCTTTTCTCTCAGTTGAAATATAATATTTCAAGACGAAAAAATTCATATGAATACACAGTTTCACGTGCAATTATAATTCAAAATACAAGCAATACACAAATAAATACGAGAATAACGAACAATAAAGTTAAATGTATTCATTATCTTTCACTGGCAAGACAGAAAATAACTTTTTTTGACACAATAGTAATCGGAGGCGAAGAGTTTTGGGGGACGGAGAGGGGCGGTTCTTCTCACACACCGCGGGAGAAATAAAATTTTAATTTATTTTAACTCCCTAAAACTAAGAATTATAAAAAAGTAAACGAATAGGGCGAAGCAAGATAATGTTGTAGCTAAATTTTTAAATTTGTTGTCTACCTTCTATACTCCAAGATACTTTGAGTTCTCTATAAAACTTCGGCCCCCCCCCCCACTTATAACTCCCAATTTCAGCTACTGATGGTAATAACAAGTTATACATCAAGTACTTGTCAGCGTTATTCGTAGGTTAAATGTATAACAGAGAAATAATTCAGAGATTAGAAAACCGCAAGTTTTCTTTTTTCATTGTCGATTTCTAGCATATTTTTGGTTAATAATTAATATTTTTTATAAACTCACAATAGTTTTTAACCCCCTAAAAACGTCTTCTCTGCTAATAAAAAGAATTTAAAATTAGAAAATATTTATTTTGTCTCTTCTACTACAAATAAGAAATTAAGGAAGGAAAATGAAATAGAGAAAAAAATTTCAAATTTATGAAATTTTATTGTACTTGAAGCACCTAAAGACATGTTCCGCTTGCCATCAAAATTTATCCTTGTCTTTTGTTCATACAAAGGCAACTTTTATGTAATATTGCAATTTAAAATAAAATCCCTTTTCGGCAAGCTTGAAGCAAAGGTAGATTCCTTTGCATTAATGTCACAAAAGTCATGAAATATTACATATTGATGAATACAGACATAGCCAATGACTTTATTGTTTCTATTCATTGCAATATTTACGCTGTGATTCTGTTTTCATGTCATTTAATTTTTTGCTATATCAAGGTTTTATCGTTCCATTTTTCATTCCAAAAAGTTATACTAGATTTATTGGTCAGTACATTGGTCAATTTTTTTATATCTCAACACATAATCATTCAACAGGTAGGAGTCATAAAGAAATAAACATCTCAGCAGTGCAAATATCTCCTAGATAACATTAAGCCAACCTATCTGAAACAGTAACAAGAAATTGACTCTTGGCACGAATGAAGAAAGACTCTAGATATAAAAATTAATTTATTTAATCTAGGTTACAATATAATTGTGCGAACATTACTTTGTCATATGGTAAAATCACATGACATCGAAACACTTAAATACTACTAAAATGGGCTCATTTAGAGAACTCCCTGGTGACAGAAATAATAGTCACTAAATTCTTAGCATATAAGAGAATAAAATTATTAAACAATGTGTGTGGCAAATTTAATACGTGTTTTTAAAGCATAGGATATGAATGCAGCCAATTTGAACAGTAAATTTAAATCTCCATCGACGGTTAAAACCAAATACTCAGGCAGAAAATCCCAAACAATTTTAAAGTTAAAGATATATTTTTCAATAGTAAAAAGGATAAAGGAAACTCTTATTTAAGTATCTATTGTTTTTGGCTACTTTATATTGATTTTATTAAACATATCATGGTACCGCCATGTTTAGTTAAATATCAAATTAAAGTATTCTGTCAAAAACCTATTATCAAATTAACTATTAAAATTATTTGATTAATTAAAATTAACTATTTACTTAAATAAAGTTAAAAATTAATCGTTACAAAACTTCACTAAAACCTTTTTCATGACTCATACTATATGCCAGTAATCTTTATCTTATAATTATCTAATAATTATATTAATTTAAATAAAAGCCACTGTGGCTATGTATGTATGTTCCACATCTCCTCCTAAACCACTGGACTGATTTCAATCAAACTTTTTATTTAAGAAAAGAGAAAGGTCACCTTCAACTTTTCAAAGCCTAAAAGATTCTTAAAATTTCACTTAATTAAAAATTAAGCTAGGCGTTTCTCCGCGATGTCTTTCATTTCCATAAAAAAATTTGTTTCTTTCATTTTAATATTTTTTTCAAAATTAATTTTAAATTGAATTCGTAACAATATTCTTGTTGATCAAAAATAATACGAAGAACTGTTTCCAGAAGGAAGAATGCTAAAAGAAAATTTTAAAAGTAGACGATTTAACAATTTATATCGGAACCAGCTATTGATTTATTTTCACGCTTTAAATTAATGAATAATTAAATAGTTAATTTAATTGTTTCAAAATATTCATTAAAACCTTTCATTGACTTTAGTAATCGTTAACAAAATTTGAAGTAACTATATAACAAATAATAACGTATGAAGAAAACGGATGTTTTTAAAAATCGTCTGGTTCAATTGATATTCTCATTTTAATTGAAAGCGTTTTAGATCAGAAAAGGAATTTGTGTATTATAATATTTATACAATAGTAATTTTTACATTGAAAATATTAAACATGAGAACATTTTAATCCGGACCAAAGCCAGGTATATCAATTAACAGTTATAATTAACAAATTTAACAAAGATATTAACTATAAATTAATTAGTCATAAATTAATTATATATTATACCGTATAAAAAGTGAAAGTGAATGCGGTTGATGGGAACTCATAACTTCTAAGTAATTCCTGCTGTCAAAAAACTTTCAGTATAAAAGTAGTTTGTTATGATAAGGTGATAATTCCAATAATTGAATTTTTCTTTTTATCTTCAATCTTAACGAAGCTATGGGGAAACGATAAATTGGGGGGGGGAGGGTATTGAATATCGCTTTTCAGCTCATAACTTATAAGCAATTCTAGCAGACAAAAAACTTTTAGTATAAAAGTTGTTCGTTATCATAAGGTGATAATTGGCTGATTTGAAAATTTTTCTCTATCTTTAGTCGTAACAGAGCTATGGGGAAATGATAAGTTGAGGAGGGGATTGAAAATGGTTTTTTAGCTCATAACTTCTAAGAAATTGTGGCTATCAAAAAAGTTTCAATGCAAAAGTTGTTTGTTGTGATAAGACAATAATTCGCCTAATTTGAATGTTCTTTCTATCTTGAATCGTAAGAGAATTATGGGAATATGAAATTTTCAGTCCCCCACCATTTCCACCCCCTTTGAGCTGGTTAGCCCATCTGTGAACTCGGCCGAGATTTTCACCGTCCTTACAACATATCCGTCGCCAGATAAAATCTAATCAAAATTACTCTAGTTATCGTGTTTACAAAATAACACGGGCCAAAGCGTTATGCATATACTTCTCTACTAATAATAATAAGGAAAAGAACAATTTGCCCTCTATTCTTATAAGTATTGGAGCTACAAGACTGAAAGAGGGTGGAAGAAACTGCAAATGACGAGAGCTTTCCAACAAGGGGTAACATGCTTAGGTTAATACGTACTTTAAGTTAGGGGGAGAGGAGGGGGAGGGTTTGAAAATCACTTTTCAGCTCATAACTTCTAAGCAATTGTAGCTATCGAAAAAGTTTAAATTCCAAAATTGTTCGTTATGATAAGGCAATAATTCGCCTAATTTGAATGTTCTTTCTATTTTCATTTGTAAAGGAATTATGGGAAAATTAAAATTTCCA
>BGPR01004818.1:0-37249 GCA_013235015.1 Araneus ventricosus
ACCACGGTCCTAAGACTGGTTTTTCACCTACTTTTGCTTTGCTATTCACTGAAATTATAACCATGCCATTATAATCCAGTCATGTTTTTTCTTTCACCCATTTTGCTGGCCATTACACTTGAAATATAGCCACATTTGTCCAAGACTGGTTTTTTTTTTCTTTTTCACCATTTAGCTGGCTGGTCTACTTGAAAGATAGCCACATTTGTCCTAAGCCCGGTTTTTCTTTTCATCATTTGTCAATATTCATCAAAGTGCATACAGCCAGCTAAGCCTGTTTTTCTTTCACCCATTTGTTGTACATTCACTTCAGAAGTATGTTGCCATTTGTCCAAGCTCCGGTTTTTCTTTCATCTATTTGCCAGCCATTCACTTGAAGTATAGAAGCCATTTGTCTAAGCCTGGTTTTTTCTTCTTTTCACTCCATTTAAGCCATTATCTACCTGAAGTATAGCCATGCCATTTGTCCTAAGCTCGGTTTTTCTTTTCGACGATGGTATTAAATTATTTCAACTGCTTTGGAGAGGAGGTTAAAATTTGAAAGAATCAAATAAACAGTTAGGTGGTTGGGAATTCACTGCATTCGAACGAACAGCAAACGCCGGAGTCGAAGTTCGCTTTTGAGACTGATGAGAGGTTGGCGAAAGAATATCCCTTTGCAGTGTAATTTGAGTTTGGGTTGAGGCAGTAGCATAATTTGAAATTGGTGATTGAGAGGTACCTAGGTAGAGTGATTAACGCTGCTGCAGAGGGAGAAGACATCGCCTCTACCTTCGTCTTGTTACGTCCTTGTAGTCGACGCAGCTCAGTATTGATTAAAACTGGTAAAGAAAAAAACCGCTTAGACAAATTGCATGGCCATACCAAGTGAAGATCGAAAATACAGGCGTCACTCCACACAGGTTTAAAAAAGACAACTTAATCTAAAGGTAGGAAGCGATTCTTTCTCACGCCGCTTGTTCATCGCTCGATTTTCCTCAGTCAGTGGATTTTAATTTATGTTACCTCTAAGAGTATATTTACTCACGCAAAGTATTTGTTCTTTTTCACAAATTCTTTCGCAGTGGGCCTTCTGATTTTTCTGTCTGATTTCAGTTCAGACGGAATTCCAGTCCACAGAAGCCATTTGGCTGATCACAGATTTATCGGCTTTTTCGTTCTCGTGAATTCATAAAATATCCAGCTTATCTTAAGAAATGCAATGGCTTGTTCCTTAACATACTAAGACGTCTCCGATCTTAAGTGCACTGAATTACAGAAATACTAAGAAGTTAAAACGGTATTTAGGCTCCAACGTAAATAAGTATTTTAAATACAACAGTTAAATAATCTTAAAATATCTCAAGAATCCTTAGAATATCTTAAATAGATTGGAAGAAAAAATATCTCAAATGGGGTGGTGGTGGCATTTAATTAGTAGGCAAATAAAATGTCTACTGGTAGTTAAGAAACATTGTTAGATTTTGTACGTGTTGATCAACTAGCAACACTTTTGGTGGTTAAAATTAAGCACATAGGCTTTGAATATTCAACAAAGCAATTCAGTAATACGGTAATAAGGAATGAACTCGATATGAAGAACCTGACAGTAACGAACCGTGGTTACAGCGAAACCTTTCACATGGTCCCACAACCGAAGCTTCGAGCACATGTATTTTCATACGTTTTATACAACGAAAACAGTAAAACGCTTAGAGAGTTCTCAAGAGCGAATTGAAAATTTCAAACTTCAAACCACTTGCCCAAGGACATTCTTTACCATCCAGCTGAAAGTCAACCCAACTTACAAGATTTACCCTTACATGAAATATCGGGTCCAGGATCATTCTCGCCTATTGTGTCTTTGTTAGAGTCGCTGCCAACCCCATAAGGGGAATAGCTGTGGAACAAATAGCGCTGCCTCTCCTTTAGTTTCATCTCCCTGGTGGCTTAGGTGTCAACAAAGGGGATTGGTCAGACGACCCAGAGCATAATCACGTGTTTTGCCATTTTTGTTTAATCTGTCAGCTTATCGTTCTGGCTGTTCTGTAGTGACTATCAGGCGAAAGTTTTTCTATCGGAGAGCAGTTAATGAGTGAAATGCTTTCTGCAAAATGAAATTGAACATCGTAATGTTATGATGACGATGTCATTGTTACATCTGGGAAGAGTGTGAGGAAGACGTGGTAATAGTAAACGAAGAAACAACTCATTGTAGAGATTCGTTCAGATATGAGAAGAACAAGATGAACACATGGCCTTCTAATGGCAGATGCAGAAACGTTTGGAAATATTTTTTTTGCCAAGGCAGGGAATGAGCCCACTACACAAGCGACATGTTTAAAATAGTAAAAGCAAAAATTGATGAGTTTAAGAGGAAAATTGAAAACTTTCAACCAAAAAATTGTAGGTGATTAGAAAACAAGTAGAAAAGGTGAATGTTTAGTTTTGTTTATTATTGAGCATTATTTGCATACTCTGGTTTGTCCCCACTACTAATGCAAACATATGTTATTAAAAAAGTTTATTGAGAGAAGTGAAAGACATCTTACCATGTTAGGGCAATTTTAAATACGGATTACAGCGAATCTCTCGGTTAAAACGAACTTCGAGTCGTATCCGCTGAGGGCTGTCTGTTATAACGGGGTTTGACTACATTCAACGCTGCAACTATTCATGTTGTAATGCGATATAGTGGTTAAATAAGAACAACTCCCTTGACCATTAAGAAAGTTCTTCGTAAATCTGAGTGGCAGTTGTATATAATACTGAATATCAACACTGATCTCAGAATGACTGTCCTCCCTGTTCCTCCTCTTCTCCTCTCGATTCAGAGTGGCAGAGAGATATGAGTGTAGGCCTTTCATCCCTCCCCTAAGTGGGTCCTCTGTATTAGTAATTTATGCAATTCACAATGTTTGCTCTCAGGTCATAAATTATGTAATTGTAATCGTTTGTTCCTGTGTATCAGAATTGTATGCAATTGCATCCGCTTCAACCCCTGTAATTGCAATCTCTATGCACCAAGGCTTGTTCCCTCACAATTATGTACTGTAATCACACTTGCATTGCAATTTTCATGTAATTGTAATCTCGTTTGTTCCCTGTACAATTATGCACTGTATCTTATTCCTCTGTGCATTGTAAATTAAGTGGGTAAATTGTAATCTGCTTGTTCTCGTAATTGGGTACTGCAATTCAATCTGCTTGTTCCTGTAATAAATTCACTATGTAATTGTAATCTGCTTGTTCTGAGCTGTAATCAGGCGGGGTTTGTAATTCCGCTTGTTCCCTGTATTGTAATATGTAACTGTAATCTGCTTGGCATTGCACTATAAATTGTAATCTCAGCCTGTTCTTCGTATCAATCATGTGAATTGAATCATTTGTTCCCTGCATTGTACTCATGTAATCAATCTGCTTGCTCTGGGGGTTGGTAATAGCAATAATTCGCTTGTCTCTGTACTCATGTAATTGTAACGTTTGTCCCATGTAATGGCCTAGTAGTTTACCTGCCTTTGTCCCCTGCATTGCAATTAATGTGTAACTGTGTCGCCTGTTCCGGCATTGCAATTATGTGACCCCAATTGCTTGTTGTTCCCCACAGCTGCAAATTATGTAACTTGCACCTCCAAGTATTCTGTAATGTAAATTTTATGTAATCAAAATTCGTTTGTCTCCGTGTATTGGCCATAAAGAACAATCTGCTTGTTCCTTGCATTGTAATTCATGTAATTTAAATTTGTTCCTGCATTGCAAATTGTATTGTAATTCGCTTGTTCCCCTCATAGATTGCAATATGTAATTGTAATTCAGCTTGTTCCTGTAATGGCACATGTGGGTTGTAATCTGCTTGTTCCCTGTATGTATTGTAATTATAATTGCATCTGTTTGTCTGTAATGTCTTCATGTAATTGTAATCTGTTCTGCATTAAATTCATGTAATCAATCTGCTTGTTCCCTGTAGTTAGAATTATAATTGTGAATCTGCTTGTTCTGCATTGCAATCTTTATGTAATTGTAATTATTTTGTTCCCTGTATCAAATTGATGCAATAGTACTCCGCTTGTTCCCTGCACATCATGAATTAAAATCTGCTTTGTTCTGCACAATTATGAATTGTAATGGCTGTTCCCCTGTAATACCATGTAATTGTAACTGCCTTTATCTCTGCACTTTCGCACCAGGATTGTAATTCTGCTTGTTCCCCTGTACTGCACTCATGTAAATTGTAATGTTTGTTCCCCATTGTACTCATGGATTTGTAATTGTTGTCTCTGGTATTGCAATTACGGCGTAATAAAATTCGGGGTTTAACCCCTTGCATTGCATCATGGGTTCTGTGGTCTGCCAAGAGTTCCCTGCATGCACCATACCTGTAATTCGCTTGTTCCCCTGTGGCTGACGCAAATTATGCACTGTAACTGCCTTGTCCCTGTACTTTCTGTAAATTGCAATTGTAAGTCGTTTGTTCCCTGCATTGTAAATTAAGGGGAATTGTAATCTGCTTGTTCCTGTGTATTTGCAAATCCTTGTTCCCTGTATTGTAATTATGTAATTGTAATTCGCTTGTTCCCTGTATTGTAATTATGTAATTGTAATTCGCTTGTTCCCTGTATTGTAATTATGTAATTGTAAGTCTCTAAGTGGGTCCCTTTAATGACCACTCGCCCAACTGCCTTCTCCCCCCTTTCGGATCAGCAACCGGTCGAAATCCGCCCCACTGGTGTAGGAATGCAGTTAGAGTTCCCGTCTCAGCCGAAGCCATCCGGAACGCATATTTACAAACCCTACCCTGATAGAACTGAGGCAGGAAATCAGCCAATACCATTGGCTACGAGGGGCAGTGACGTCGTTTTCAACTCTCGCACGTAGCGTACGGCAACCATAACAAAACAAGAGTCATCATACTTTTCTCTGTTTTCCTACAGTTGAGCACAGGAAACATTCTTCCGTGGGTTGTAATATTTTTAAGCCAAAGGGTTATTTTTAAGGTTTGTAGTTCTAGCAACAGAAACCTAAACTAATTCCAAGTCCGTAGTCAATGTCTTGTTTTGTTATAATTTCCATTCGAGAGAAAAGAACGACGTCATCGGCTCTCGGTGAAGCGAGCCAATCATATTGTCCAATTTCCTGCCTCAGTTCTATCAGGGTAGGGTTTGTAAATATGCATCCGGAACTCATGATGGGGCAGCAAGAAGCGGCCCCGCCCAGCACGATAGCACGAATCAGCACTTGGCGGGAGCGGAATTTGCTCAAACCGACGCGTCACCAAACTCCTCAGATGCAAGCGCAATTACACAATGAAACCTTTACAGACCATTTAAGCAAAAACTAAAAATAGATTGAAAAAAAACGCCACACATCAATCAGTCCGTCCAATTCGCCGAGCGTGAATCGAATAAAGATTTAACTATATTAACTGCGTAAGTCTCAAATCCTGGTAAATGCACAAGTTCATGAATTTCCTTTACTAACCAACTTTTGGGTAGTTTGTCTCGTTGTTGAGCCCAAACTGGACATTCCATTGGGACATGTTTAATAGTTTCGTCTTCTCCACATTGGCATTTACAATCTTGATCAAACATTCGATTTTGGAAAGCACCAAATATCCCATGTCCTGTTATAATCTGACTAGCAGTACGCGCACGGCGTTGCCCGTGGGATCGGGACTTCAACAAAATAAAAAAAAGCCCACATACAATCACATAAATGAAAGTTTTAAAAACGAAATGAAAACAGAAATATATATATATTATTGAGTTGGTCCGCCTCTTTTTCCTCTCGACCGAGTACCGTTAAATCCAAAACAATGTTAAAAAATTGCAATGTGATATTTATAATACCGCAAGCAAAGTATGAAAGGCAAAGAAATAAGTTAAGACACGCTTAAAAATAATCATCGATGTCATCGAGTAAATAAATCATCTTCCTCGCAGAACGCGAAAGTAATGACGTCACCCTGGCCCTTCATCCAATGAAATTGCCCGCAACGTTCCGGAGACTGTCGTGGGCGGAAGCTTCGCTAGAGGAAACATATCGTTCAACTACCAGGAAAAAATTAATTTAAAAAAAAAGAAAAAAGATATTTTAACCATTCTTGTTTTAAATCCGACAGAACCGTTGCAGTTATAAGCTGAAAAATTTTCAAAAAGATATCTTTATTAGAACGTCGGATGCAAGAGTTTTAAGGATTCCAGAAAATTTTATTTTTGAAAAGTGACTATTTTTAAAAAAATTCCCAAAATTCAGTAAATTACGTTAGAAATTCGAAACTAACTTCATTAGAATGGAAATCGTGTGCTCTTTCAATGGTTTATCTATTTTTTTCATACAATTATTCAAAACCATTCTATTCAGAAATTAGTGCTAAAAATCAACCAAAACAACACAAAACATTAAATAAAACATTTTCTAGATTAAATTTTAAAATTTCGGCTTCGAGGTGCATTTAGTTACCATTACGACTACCTGTGTGCCAAATTTCATAGCTGTAAGTGCGATAGATTCGTCTAGACATCGCAGACACACACACACATACACAAACATTCAAACATTGCCTTTTATAAGTATAGATTGTAATAGAAGTCGACACTGAGTCGAGTCGTATTAATTTTTGGGTAAATTAACCTTGTCCAATTTCCATTTTTAGATTGCATCCATCTGCACTGCCAATTTTCTGTTAATTTTTTATTGTTAATATTTCTTATTTGTACTTTTGAATAGGTGAACTGTACGTCTATCATATCTCTATTGGATGCTTCCTTAGCAAGCAAATCTGCTAGTTCATTCCCCATTTCCACTTTGTGGGCCTTCACCCACATTAATTTAATCCCCTCTCTATATTGCAGCCTTTTCGCCCATTAGTATCGAAGTCGCATGGCCGGTTACGGCCGGCTTAGGAGTCAGAGTGTTAAACTTACTTTGTTTCTTTCACGGGCAACGAAAAATAACTGACAAACAATGTACAATAAAAGGTTTGAATATAGAAAAACATAATATGTGTCTTATACTGACATAAGTTTGGTGCGACTTCAAATATCAAAGGCCTTACACCCCTTAGAGTAAGCTGGGTCGGTGTGGGCCTCTACTACTAGTCCGACTTCAGAACAGAACCAATCTTGTTTGAAAAGGTATCAGTTACTGTCCCAGTTAAGCGTTTAAATTATACATTAATTTATTAGTTTGGTTTCTGTTCCTTGCAAGGACGGATCTAGGAATTCGTTAAGGAGAGGACCTATTGTGAAAAAATTTACGTCTTTTTAAATCTTAAAGATTAAGAATTACTTAATTGAATTAATGATAATCCAAAGAAAGTAAAAACAATGAAATGTAGTCTGATAGAATCGAATTAAACAGACAAGGAATCCATTCTAGTCTATTTTTTCAAAGGCTATAGACAAAATTCGAAATGGATTCAAATAAAGCGGGTAATTTTACTGTAAGAGGCTTGACCTAAGTCTAACCAAAACCTCTACATAGCCCGAAATCTCCCAAACCACAAGACAAACGAGATAAGTAAACAACAAAAGAATTTTCAGAGAGAAAAAACAAACATAATACCTCTAACAAGATTGATTCAAAAATTATTAGCCTTCCGGCAAAAATACCTTCATAAAAATATCAGTAAAGAAGAAAAATTCAAACTTACTATCCATTCTTGCAAAGAATTAAAATGTTTAAATTCATCTCACAGACAAAGAAAAAGGATAATCCCGCCTTAAAATCAACAATCGTTAATTGAATAAATTAATTTCGATTTAATTAAATTTCTATTAATTAAGTTTTATTAATTAAAATTTGTTAATTCATAAAATTTTAATTAATTAAATTAAATTTATAAAATATATACAAGGGTAGTTCTAGGAATACCTGAAGAATATGTGAAAAAACTATTTTTCGTATTTTTAACTTTATAACACGTATTTAAAAATTAATTATATATATAAAAGCGTGAAAATATGTTGAAATTAGAATCTTCATATTAAGGTATCCGACTGCTTTAAAATCGTCGATCTTGAGGAAATTATCAAAAACATTTTTATGACTTAATTTTGTAGCCTGTTTAATCAGCTTTCTAAAACTGTCTCACTTTTTACTCTACGTGAATTACAAATGGAGTTACAGCTGTTTTATTACCGAACTGTAAGCATTATTTTATGTTGCATGAAAACTTTAAATGTGTTTACTGAGAAATGATATTTTTGAGGAAAACTGTCGACCGTAACAATGATTTCTCAAACAGTTATTCAAGTATTGATACGAAATTTTCTGAGATTGTTTTCTGTAATACGCTTGATGTTTTCCTCTAAAAACTAAGGTCAATTTTAAAATCAAGTATTATTTTTAAGTGCTTAAATAGAAACGAAAAGCATTTTTTACGAAAAATTACCAGTTTAGTAACTATGTTCAGCTATATCTCAAAACTATTTTGAAGTACGAGAAGTATTTTAGAGCATAACACAGATAACTGTCATAAAAATTTACTCCTACAAGGATTTATATATATTTAGAATATGATTTTGTCTATATCTGTTAGCGTAAGGCAAATGTTTTAGTCATTTTTCTTCAAATTTCTCAGTTTATTTTAAAAAAATATTATTTTGAAAGACTAATTTTACAATATGTTCATAGTTTTAAAACATATGCAGTTGAAAAATAACATTAAAAATATATATAAGTTATTTTTCAAAAAAATGTCTCCGAACACAGTCGGATACCTTAATCGAAAAAATCTGAAAAAAAATGGTTGCATTTTCTCAATAAATGCTGGAAAAAACCCCTTCAGCTAAGCTTTTGCAAATATTATATTAGAAAGCTATATTTTAATTTTTTCGTAGAGGATTATAAACCTACGTTTTGAAATGTTGTTTGCGTTGTCAGTCTTCATTACATTTGTCGCTGTTATATGCATCTCTTAAATATTTATAATAAACGCTATTTTCAAATAAACATTAAAATGACATTAATAACAGAATAAATATTAATTCAAATATTAGATATTAATAGTAAAAAACAGCTAACGCAAGGTTCTTCATTGCATATTTATTTAATTTCTGGATTTGTTTCATCTACATTCATTTAAAGAATTTTTCAGTATAGTTAAGTCTCGTTATTCTACTTCAGTTTTATTTATTAAAAAGGGTTTTACGAGACTAGTTTTTTTTATTCGTCTTCTTCTACAATAATAGAAAGATTACTTTAAATAAAAAAACGATGTGTTTATACACAGACTGTTGAGTTTTCAGTTCAAATTTTTTGGAAGAACTGCGCAGCTTGTAGTTCATAAATATTTATTCCGGCAGCTGTTTTATTATTCCTTATTTGCCCGGGGTATTAAAATGCATTGAATATAAAACACTTAATTCAAAGTCCCTCGCTTTTGTTATAAAAAGAGAAATCCAAGATCTTTCTCAATCATACATTCTTCTCTTAAAATCTTAAAAGATGTTAATATTAAATTTGTTATCTTTTTTAAAAAATTAAATTAGTAATACATAACAAATGAATAATGGAAACGGAATATTTAATGAAAAGATGATGGTAAACTTTTGAAGTTTTCAAGTACTTAAAACTATGCAGCGAAAGCATTTTGGTAAAGGTAAAGTTTGATGAAAATTGGGAGGAAAAAATACTTACAAAAGGATCCAAACGACATACATTTCCTCAGATCTTTGATTTAACAGAGAAATAAAAGAAAAATTCGACTTCAAAGAAAACTATTGCAGCTTTCAAAATATTACTGCTAATTACAAGAGAAATGAAATATATTTTTCAAAGCGCAAAAACATCTCGCAAAAAAACCCTGAACCAATAATCTTCAATGATTCTAAATATTTCCTCCATTTTAAGCAATAAGGAAAGTTAATAATCTCTTCGAAAACAGACATCAACAAACATATGATTTTACCATCAGTTGGGCTATATGTTAGTTTGTTTTGTGTTTCGGCGTTATGTGCCAAGTTGTAGTATTAAAATTTCTTTGTAAATTGTAATTAGATTTTCTTTAGCAACAATGACTGTTACTAAAAAGTTTACCTGCGTTTTGGCTATCAAGTTTTTAGTAAAGTTGAATGGTTTTTTTTGGAATCTCTATATATCTGTATGTAGAGAGTTCTTACTACTTTTTTGAAGACTATAATATTTCTGATGTATTTATTAAATGTAAGTAATCACTTTCAGCCAGAATTCAACTATTACTTGAAAAAACCCGTGGAAGTAAATAAATTGCCCTCAGCCAAACGTTTTTCATGTTTATTTCTAGAAAGCCAAATAATAGAGTTTTCGTCGAATGAAGTTAAACGAAAAGTTTAAAATATAAGGCAAATCCACTATTTACTATCACAGAAATAATTGTGAGCTTATTTCGGCGGACATTTTTCCCGAAAATCATCCATTCTCTAAGATTGAACGATTGTCTATAATAGGAAACATGTTTCAACCATATAGGTGCCCAATCATTTTGATGTAATACCTCTAAGACTAGTATAATTAGCATTGAATGTGAATCAATCGAACTCTTATGCATCGAATCTCACCAAAACTTTAAGAATATTTTAGTCATGGAATCTTCAGAAAATATCGTGTGTCCACATAAGTCTTAAAACCAACCCTTAACTTCAGAACGGTGACAGCTATAGTCATAAAAGTGGTGTCTATATATAGCAAAGTGACTATAAGATGAGACCACTTACTGCGACATCTAGCGACAAAAGTCGATAGCTATCGCTAGTGAACACACTGTACAATACATATAAACATGAAAATTGAATTGAATATGGAAAAAGGTGGTTTGACCGCTTAGAGGGTTAAAAAAAGTTCACTGTCTAACTTACTTACCTCTACTAGTAATATTATCTGTTTGCTGCAGCATATTAAAACTTTTAGTGACACAGCTTATACGACTTAATCGAGCTGAATATTCACCGAAAACAGTGAAGCTGGGATCATTTTATGGTTAAAGTTTAAAACTATTAAAATATCATTAAAAAAGATTTATCTATAATATAAAGCAGAAAATACATGCATCTGTCTGTCTGTCTGTCGGTCACAAGAACTCCTCCTAAACGGTGAACCGTAGCGACATGAAATTTGCACACGACATTCTAGAGAACATTTCTAGGTCAACGGGGCTATTTTCAACTTTCAGAGTTAATTAGTTTTTAAGATATTTAATTAAATAACGAAAATTAGCCTCTTTTAAGCCTAATGCTTAGATGTTTTTTGCCAATAACTTCTGAAATATTTATTAGACAACAATTCTTTTTATGCAATTTTAAAGACCAGAAAATGATCTTTTTAATGCTATTAATTCCATTGCGATGAAATGTTTTCTCTGATTGTTATTAAGGTTTAAAAATATTTTTGTAACGTAATTTCTAACAATACTTTTTATTCTTATAGAAATAAATTCTTTGACCATTAACAACAAAGGAGACTTTACACTTCCGGTTTCCTGTTGTCGTAGCATTTACAGCTTTTAATACGATTACACAGTGATCCAATGACGTTAGTGAATTATTCTCTCGATGTTTTGTTCAATTTTCACAGTGAGATATTACAGAATATCCATCTGGAGATATGGTAATGGGCATTAACAAGGAACATCATATTCTGTAGAGCTCTTCAACATTTTAGAATTGTCAGGTGCACCTTCCGACAAGCCGAGATTGAATGTCGGTGTGCCAGTACTACTAATACGTAACCTCGATATACCGAGACTGCGCAATGGTACACGGTTACAAATTACACACCTAGGTCCAAACGTCGTGAAAGCTACTGTTATGACTGATATAGAGAGAAGAGAGAGTGTTTTAATTCCACGCCTTCCAATAATACCGATGGATTTATCATCTCAGTTCAGAAGGCAACAAATCCCTGTAAAAATGTCATTTGCCAGGCTCAGGGCCAGATACTGAAAGTGGCAGGCGTACATTTGGAAAAACCATATTTTTCGCATGGGCAACTATATATGGCGTGTTCACGTGTCTCCAGCCCACACAACCTCTACATCCGTGCAAATAACGTGGTATACAAAAGTATATTAGAATAGATAAACAATTTACATAACTATATCAGCATACATGTACAGTACACTCCTGTCAGCCGTCCAATTAAGTATTATCACCGTCAGAACATTTACTTTCCCCTTTCGAAATGCAACAAAAAATTTACATTCGTGAATTAAAAAAAAGAATAATTCAAATTCTTCGCGCACGAAGTCGCGGGTAACAGCTAGTAATATTATAATTATGAATAAAATTTCTCTCTCAAGCTTAAAATAATAATGAAAAACTTCATTGTCATTTTTGGCATAATTTTTTGTTCCTTGGAACTGCGAAAGTAAAATATCGATTCTAAAATTATCTGATGATTAGATTTAAATTATGTATGTATAAGAATATATTCAATTTAAAAATCTAGAAGGTTGAAATAAAAATGTACTAACCTACTTTTAAAATGTATTAGTCACGAGCTTTCATTTTTAATGTTTCAAATATGATTAAAGATGGAACAAAAGTTCACTAAATTGCATTAAATTCATATGTCAAGGAATTAAAATTTGAATTACTAATCATTGCTTATAAAAGTGAACACTGCATTTTGACACTGAGTAACTCAGCTTTGAGTGTTGCAGAGGCAAATAATAAAATAAGTTCTAATTCAAGCAAAAGTCTTAAGTATGCAAACAAATGTATTATTTTTTTTAAAAAAAGGGACATAGGTAATTGTGACAAATTCAGTTTTAATATAACTTTGTAAAATGTTTTTACTTTTTTCACAGCATATTTTTTTTTAATTCTTATTTTGAAAAGTTAGATATATGAATAGAAACCAATAAATAAAAGTAAGTGCCGAAGTTTTTTATAATTTGCTTCATAGTTAGCAGATTTAGCAATTTCAAAATTAACTAAAAAAGAAAGTTAAAGATCATTCAAAAGACTGGAATATATAGAAATAAAATAATCTTATCGATCATTCATTGAGCTGAAATTCCAATTATCACTTTCGAAAAATATTTTAAAACGTTCCACACATGCACATTGCATTGCACCGCGCATGCATCCGTGTTTGGAAAACCAACACAAACGGAATGATTTTGAACACAAATTGTTACACAATTACTTATTTTTTTATTAGTTCCAAGTACAAAAATAAGTTTCATTGAACGTATGAATATTTTTTGTGCATTCAGATACAAATGCGATTTTTAACAAGAATAAAATATCATTTGTCTCCGTTTTCCTGTAAGTTTATCTGCATTCATTCCTTTTTTTTATCTATTGCATTTATATAAAAATAAAATAAATAATTCTTTCGATATAAAAATATTTGTATCACATATTGTTTACATTTTCTGTCAAAGCCATAGCGTTAAATATATCTAAAATGCTTACACGGAATATACGTGTCAGAAACTTCCCTGTAAAAAATCATCACGTTTGTTATCTATTAATCTTTATAAGCCCTCCTTTAAACTACAAGAAGTAACACCTCCAGGTTTCGAGAAATTGCTAGAATTTTTTATCAGATGAGAAATGGTCGAAATAAAACAAGCCCCATTTGATGGTTAAACCAAGATATAAACATCCTTTATAGGACATAACTCCGGGGCATCTTGAAATAATTTTTTGGGGGGTTATATTATGTTAAACTGATGTTGTAAATACGAAAACATCACACGTTTGCTGATTTAACAAATAATTTATGAAATAGGGGGTGGTAAATATACTTACCAGAGATCATTCAGGGGAAACTGAAAGTGGTAAGCATACTTACCACTGAGCATTAAGGGTAAAAATATCTTAGAATGTTCACTGGTAAGTATATTTACCACTTAATTTAGGTAATTTAAAACATCTTTCTGTAAATTTGTCAGTAAAAACCCATGTAATTTATTCGAATTGAAATTAAATAATTAATTAAATTAAATTTTGAAGTTCATTTTGTATCTGATGGGATGGCTAGGAGGAGCGCTACATTGCATAAAAATAAAACTGTTGCAACCTAACGCAATTTTACTAATAATATCTTAACCACATTTTGTGCTGATAACGAAACTAAAAACTCATAAACTAGAGAATTTAAATAATGAACACACCAAAATTTAAATCAAAATATGCATAAGATCATTAACAGGAAGATCTCGAATTTATAGAAACTCCTCCTGCATCAACAGTTTTTGTTGAATTTTAAAAATGAAAGTTGAATTTAAATTAAATAAATTCAGTAATAAATGCTGATATTTAAATATAAGTATGTGTTAGATATAAAGAACAAAATACAACTTCGTTTTACTTCTGAAAAATTTCCGTGAGTTGAAATTTAATGACATATGCTGTAACATGATTTCCTTATGAAAACACTCAAGCCGTAAACGGGCATTGGTAAGCATACTTACCACTTTTGAATTTAATTACGATTAAACTATAAAATTAATGTTTATCTAGGTTATTATTTTAGCTCAATGGAATGTTAAGCATCCAATTAAACTATTTATCATTTAACAATAATGTTTCGAGACATGAGAAAAAATCTTTCGTAGGTGGTAACTATTTATACCAGAGAACTATAAAGGGTTAAAGATACTAGAAAATCAACCGTCATGGTATGACGGGTGCAAATTGCCTCTTCATTCGAGAGATTTCTCGTCAAATTTGACGTGTTTAAATAGATATATATACCTCGCTAACAATCTTGTTTCCTTTCTTTGTCTCCGCCGCCTTTCTAGAATGGGTTCTTCGTCGGTAATCATCGTAAAAATATAATAAACTAATTCATGATTGTAAAGCATTAAATTATAGTAAAAATATATACAAAATATGTACATAATAATTCAATAACTATAAAATTCTCAGCTTGTCAAACGTAAGTCAAAAATTAAAATTTCAAAGGAATTCTTTTTCGAAATTCTAATCAAAACAAAGCACTTCTCTACTTGTCAAATATTGCCGAAAATATTATCACATTATATATCATCACGATTGCAATAAATAATCAGACGCATCGTGGCGTCCAAACTATATCACGCGCATGATATACCACAGACGTTATTTACTACTTTCTATTAAAAAACGGAAATTAATTTGAAATATCTGATTAATATGATTTAAAATTTCTCGGGAACTACTGATCATAGCGTGATAAATTTTATGTCAATCGATAATAACTTTTATTTCACTATTTTAGAGCTATTGAAATTGAAATTAGAACGACAATTACTTTTTAAAATTTAAAATTACTGAAATTTAGGTGCTATAACAATGAAATAATTCTGTTTAACGTCTCGCAGTGCTATGGCGCGAGTTTTATAGTTTATGACGCCAGAGCGTTACCGGATCAGTGAGAGACAGATCTGGGCTATTATATTAGTAATTCAAAAGAAATAACGGACGTAACATTCAATGAAATGACAGATTTTGTGCAGAACTTTGACTTCTAGTATAGCACAAATATTGCATCCATTAATATTTCAAATTTATTTATGCGTAACCATCTTATGGGAGCGGATAAACTTGCACAGATTTATCAGAGAAATTGTTATGAGCCGGATATTGATAAAATAGAATTAAAATATTCATAGTTAGAATCTGAAATTCATTCTCTGTTATTTGCTCAGCTAGAAAGATGGAGAAAGAAAGACGCGGAGGAATTTACAAACAGATATAAAATATCAGAAAACTTTTTACAATATTCTGCAAGTGCAGATTATTGATTTTTATTAGTTTTATAAAAGAGTAAAATCACCATTTGATCATCGATTCAAATTTTCGACAAGTAAGAGATGAAAGCATTTAATTATTAAAGACAAAACCTAAATCGGAAGTTCAATAGTTAGAATTTAGAATGAAAAAATGGTGCAGTCACTTGAAGATATTGCATTTAAGCACGAAAGTGCAAAAACTAGTTCCATCTCTCTATTTATTTGGATTTGGAAATGAATACTTGGATTAAATTCGAATCTGCCAGTCTAATAACGACATCAATGGACAGTTGGGTTGAAAACATGCAGTAAATCTCCACCAGCATTTAGACACACAAATTCATCAAATATTATAAAAACAATTTATGCATGCATTTTATATGCAGTCTTGCAGAAAAGAAACTGACTGTTATATTAAGAAATATATGACCTAAGGAGAATGCTGATATGAAGACTTATTTTTAGGCATCACGCCACTGGCGACATAGAAATATACATGATTTATTCCACAGAGATTGATGGGAGACGCTAAAAGATGTGTCGCAATCATCTCTCGCAAAGCAACTCTCTTCTGTGTTAAATTATTACTACTTAAGTGTTTCAAAAATACAGGTATTAAAATTACTTCTAATTTTCTTTATAGAACAACAAAATTGTCAGAAAATGGAATGCCAAATCGCAAACCTCGAAACTATACAGGGTATCCGCACTTATCGAGGTCCAGTAGCTAATTTCTAAATAGTTAGAGATAGACATATAGTTCCAATTGGAACAATGCTTTAAATGAAGGACAAAAATTATAATGTATGTTTTTCAAATGAATAAATATATTTCTGAAAAAGTTACAAAATCTAACTTTTTATACAGGCCCCGGTCCGATCAATCATATTTAGTAAATATTCTTGGCACTCTAACATTTTAAACAAAAAAGTCCCACTGTTCTGCGACTAAAACTGACCGAGTAATGAAGTTTTGAATATCTCTGACTTAGTTCACTTTACACCAGGAAGACGATCCACCAATCAATACGCAGCACTTGCTCGACGAGGCCGCTGATTGGTTCAAAATCATAAAATTCAAAGCTCCCTAACTCAGTCAGTTTTAGTCTCAGAAGAGTGGGACCTTTTTTGTTTAAAATGTTAGATTTCGAAGAATATTTTACTAAATATGACTGATAGTACCGAGGAACAGTATAAAAAGTTAGAATTCTTAACTTTTTCAGAAATATATTTAGTGACTCATTAAACATAAAATATAATTCTTCCCTTTATTTAGAGCATTTTTATTTTCTCGTATACGAAGTATACAAAGAGAAAGTATTGTAATCGTCAAAAAATTCGAACTCGAGATGTTGACGAATCTCCACGTTTTAGACCTCCTTGAGTCCGAAAAACACAATTTTGGAATTATGTCTGTCTGTGAACACGATTACTCGAAAACTATTAGAGCTACGGGGCTGAAATTTGGCATGTGTTCTTTACACACGATTTGCAGGTTTCTATCAAATTTTGGACAAAATCTGTCTACAGGAAGTCCGTCTATCTGTATGTCCGAAGTCATGCGAACACTATAACTCAACAACTTGAATAGCTAAATGGATAAATTTTGGTACACAGTTTTATCATCATGAATGTAGGTCCGTATAAAATGTTGGGCCAAATCCGTCAACGGGCTGACTGTCTGTCGGTCCGTATAATACATACTTGTTCAACTCCATGCGCATGCGTAAATGCCTGTGCAAAGAAGGGATATTCCGAAAACTTGGCAGTTTGACGAAATTTTGTAAGGAAGAAAACATTTAGGGCGTCTCGTTTTACTTGCGTATTGGAAGCAATCTCTGCGCATGCGCAAGCTATTCTCCTGTTTTTTTCTCCGCACGCGGAACTTGCATTGCTAGAGTTTGATAAAAAAAATAAATATTGCGAAGTTTTAATACATACGTATCTTTTTGAATTTGATTCTTCACCTCAATATTTTACTATCACTATAATCAACAATGAAAAACCTTCTGATAGTCATTGCATTCTGGGTTACAGTTGGTTCGAACTTTTTATCAACGCAGGGGGAAGGGAAATGACAAATGTTTGAAAAGTATACGAGAAAGTTTAGGGGAGGCCACTCCCGTTGGTTTCCAATTGGAACTATACGGCTATCTCTAACGGTTTAGAGATTAGCTATTGGACCACGATAATTGTGGACACTCTGTATATGAGACATGCCAGAGCAGTGTTAGAGAAACGTTACAGAAACTGCAAGGTAAACATGCGTATTTTTAGGAAGCAATATTGTCTTCAAAAAGTACCAAATTAGAATTTCGAAGAAAGTTCCAGAAAATTTGAAGAAATGCCATTCAATGTGTTCCTTAAGTAAAAGCCCAATGTTGATAAAACAGATTTCAACTGCGACCGAAACCCGCAAGCATGACTTTGAATGCGATATTGGAATGCAAAATGACAATAATCGATAATCTTCTTAAAGCTTCTTATAAGCTTCTCTAGTTTTATGGTGACCGTTAAGTGGGGATTAGGGATTAAAAATGCGAGGCAAAAGCTCATGAGTGATGATTAGTGAAAGCCTTTGCTCACCTACGCAAGCAAGATACGAATTTTGACGTAGACTTACGTCTCTCCACAGTAGTCTAGTGATGTATCGGAAAGGAAGAAATTATGACGCTTTTCGTGGTATTTTTGAACGCTTATAGCTTCTCAACCAAATAACATAGATAGTTGGTTTTAGTTTCAATTAACAGAGAACGGGTGACATTGAAGATTGCAAAAAGAATGTTAAACTTTGTAATTACGGTTTAGTCACTGTCGAGCTTCAAAGTTGGTAAAAATGACGAAGAATTTTCATGACGTCACAACGACCGATGCGCTATCACGCAGACTATCCAAGTACATTTTGCGATTGATTCGTCGATATAACGTTCACGCGAAATATTGCTCAAGAATTGTTGTATTACGTCGAATTTCGTGGTTAAGTTAAGCGCTTATAGATCCGCAACCAAATTACATAGGGAGTTAGTTTTAGTTTCATTTACTAGAGAAAGGTTGACATTGAAGATTGCAAAAATAATTTTAGGATTTGTAAATGTGGTTTAGTCACAGTCGAGTTGCAAAGTTAGTGAAAATTACGAAGAATTTTGATGACGTCACAACGACCGATGCGCGCGCGCAGACTATCCAGTACATTTAGCAATTCATTCATCGATCTTACGTTCACGCGAAATATCACTCAAGAATTGTTGAATTTCGTCGAATTTCGTGGTAAAGTTAAGCTCCGCATCCAAATTACATCGAGAATTGGTTTCAGTTTCGTTTACTAGGGAAAGGTTGACACTGAAGATTGCAAAAAAAAAAAAAAAATAGAATTTGTAAATGTGGTTTAGTCACAGTCGAGTTGCAAAGTTGGTGAAAATCGCGAAGAATTTTGATGGCGTCACTGCGACCGATGCGCACGCACGCATCGGTTGTGAGCGGTATATTAACTGAATTTTAACAGATTAATAATTTATTCATTTCAGATTAATTAATTCATTCAGATTAATTCATTTAACAGAGAAAGGTCATAGAGCATAGGTCAAAGTCGCATAGAGCTACTTTAGTCACAGAAAGTCACAGATGCGTAATAGATTAATTAACTGTCCCAAATTAATTATTATTAAAAATTGTTGATTTGATTGAGTTGTCCTTCCTATATATTTAATAGAGTTGAGTTGGTTTTAGTTTCATTTAACAGAGAAAGGTCATAGGTCAAAGTAACATAGAGATACTTTAGTCACAGAAAGTAATCGATTAATTAACTGTCCCTAATTAATTACTATTAACAATTGTTGATTTAATTGAGCTGTCCTTCCTATAGATTTAATTCAGTTGAGTTGTTTTCAGTTTCATTTAACAGAGAAAGGTCATATGTCAAAGTCACATAGAGATACTTTAGTCACAGAAAGTAATTGATTAATTAACTGTCCCTAATTAATTACTATTAACAATTGTTGATTTAATTGAGCTGTCCTTCCTATAGATTTAATTCAGTTGAGTTGTTTTCAGTTTCATTTAACAGAGAAAGGTCATATGTCAAAGTAACATAGAGATACTTTAGTCACAGAAAGTAATCGATTAATTAACTGTCCCTAATTAATTACTATTAACAATTGTTGATTCAATTGATCTGTCCTTTCTATAGATTTAATTGAGTTGAGTTGGTTTTAGTTTCTTTTAAAAGAGAAAGGTCATAGGTCAAAGTCACATAGAGATACTTAGTCACAGAAAGTAATTGATTAATTAACTGTCCCTAATTACTACTACAACAATTGTTGATTCAATTGACTGTCCTTTCTATAGATTTAATTCAGTTGAGTTGTTTTCAGTTTCATTTAACAGAGAAAGGTCATAGGTCAAAGTCACATAGAGATACTTCAGTCACAGAAAGTAATCGATTAATTAACTGTCCCTAATTAATTACTATTAACAATCGTTGATTCAATTGAGCTGTCCTTTCTATAGATTTAATTCAGTTGAGTTGTTTTTAGTTTCATTTAACAGAGAAAGGTCATATGTCAAAGTCACATAGAGATACTTTAGTCACAGAAAGTAATTGATTAATTAACTGTCCCTAATTAATTACTACTAACAATTGTTGATTCAATTGATCTGTCCTTTCTATAGATTTAATTGAGTTGAGTTGGTTTTAGTTTCTTTTAACAGAGAAAGGTCATAGGTCAAAGTCACATAGAGATACTTTAGTCACAGAAAGTAATTGATTAATTAACTGTCCCTAATTAATTACTACTAACAATTGTTGATTCAATTGATCTGTCCTTTCTATAGATTTAATTGAGTTGAGTTGGTTTTAGTTTCTTTTAAAAGAGAAAGGTCATAGGTCAAAGTCACATAGAGATACTTTATTCACAGAAAGTCACAGTTGAGTTAGGTAAGTAAGTCTACGCCCCTCAATCCCAGCGGCCGCTTCGCACAGACAGCCTCCCATCGAATTTTTTTCACAACTGATACTATATGTTCAACTTATAAGATTATTAAACGATATTTTATGTTAAGAAACACAGGCACATGTTCAAGGATCCCGTACACCAAACGATATTACATTATATTTAGAGGTAATCTTATTTCTGGGCAAATAAACTCCTTAATAACACAGAATAAATACGTTGCAAGCTTCCATTTTTCTATGGAATGCAATATGCGCCATGTCTAGACAGTTTGTCCATACTTGCTTATGTAGTCCTCCCGATGATAGATTATGCATAAGTAGGACTGTGTTGAATACATATATGAAGTTGTATATGCACTTTATTGGAGCTCAGAAATCAGAAAGTCCCTACATCCTTCCATCTCTCCTTTCTCCGTATTCGCAGGATGACGGCATAATTAAATCATTTATTGGTATAGATTGGCTACAGATGTAGTTATTATGTAGATGTTCCAGACCAGTCTTATTGAAGCAGTTCAGAATTGGCAGTGAACCAAATATTCAATTGCTTTTCTGTTGCGTGTAGCTATAATTTCATTCACATGTGATTAATTTTTCTTGAACAAACACATTTAAGCCTAAGCACCTATATGTCCAGCAAATAAACTGTAAAAATAACACTTCTTTTAATGGAGAATATTGAAGTATACTGTGTGACTCAACTCAAAATTAAACGTAGAAACTGCTTGGCGAAGTAAGAAACACAAAAAGGATCCAAAATCAAAGTAGTAAAATTTAAACGGAATGGTCAACCGCATCAGCAATAGGGGGCTCTATTCGCCATTTCTGTAATTGACATTAGCCATTTAAAGCTCCAGTTGGAGTATATCGAACAGTATAGGATTTCAAAATGGTGGGCATGTGACGTGTGAATGGAATATTGAAAGAGAAAACAAAACTCTAATAGTCATTAAAACTCAACAAAATTGACTACATACGATTGAAAAAACCAAGGAAGGAAGAATCCAATTGGAAAACTTCGTCAAAGGCCACTTTCCATTTTTGGATACTAATTGGGATAAGTTTTCTGTCGAGGAAAAACGACTTTAAGGTCAAATAAACTTTTCCTCTGTGGCCTGAACCTATCCCGGACAATTGGAAACAAAAATAGGAAAAACATTTCACAAACACGAAATCTCAACAGTCTTTACTAACAAAGTCTGAAGAAAGAAGGAAAAAGGACTAAAAAAATTACCTATCGCCATCATGGCAGAACATACGCCAACTAAAAAGAAAAGATACTTTGTTTGCAGGGGTGAGCACCTAGCTCCATCGAATGAGAGCTAAATTAACTAAAAATACCTAAGAACTTTTTTTGTTGTTATTTTTCATTTTTTATAATTTTTATTTTGTTTTTTTTGTATTTATAATTTTTATTTTTATTTTTTATATTCAAAGAAATTCCCAGGGCAGATTTAAAATTAAATTTCAATAGCTGTGACATAAGTAGCATAGTTATTTCTAGAACAAAGGAAGAATTTCTAGAGGTTTGAACTTCTAGCTCCATCTGTCGAACGAAACACTAATTAAATAAAAAGCAAAAAATAAATAGATTCTTCAATTCTTTTTTATTAATTTTTATAAATAAAAGAATTCCCAGGGTAGCCGTTTAATTTTAAATTAATATTTAAATTGGCAATAGCTGTGACATAAGCAGAATGGTTATTGCAAATATTTTTGATTCTTTTGACTTGGGAGTGAATAGTATTTTTTAGAACTTTGAGATTGAGGCTGGTTTGAAAATGACAAAGTGAAATAGCCGTGACATTAAAGTAATTTCTTTTGTCATCAACTCCAACCGAAACCCCAGAGTCTAGAATTTCAATTACCAAATCTAAATAATTACATTTATTGCTATTATTATTGGTTTTATTCAATTCAAGATCAACCGGATAGCAGTTAACCAAAAAGTCAACGTCATAAAAATTAAATACAATCAAGTCATCTATGCAAGGATAACCAAAAATTAGTTTATCTTTAATAAATTCTCTTTCGAAGGTGTGGAGAAAGTCATTCGCCAATGCACTGGGAAAACTAGTATCCATTGGAAGGACACAAGATTTCTGTAGTAGTTGATTCCATTGAAGAGATAATTTTCACAGTGCATTGGCGAATTGTCCGGGATAGGTTCAGGCAACAGAGGAAAAGTTTATTTGACCTTGAAGTCGGACCATTGGAAGGACACAAGATTGCCTTTAGTAGTTGATTCCATTGAAGAGATAATTTTCATAGTGCATTGGTGAATTGTCCATGATAGGTTCATGCCACAGAGGAAAAGTTTATTTGACCTTAAAGTCATTTTTACTCGAGAGAAAACTTATCCCAATCAGAATCCACAAATGGAAAGTGTCCTTTGACGAAGTTTTCCATTTGGATTCTTCCTTCCTTTGCTTTTTCAATCGTATGTCGTCAATTTTGTTGTGTTTTAATGTCTATTATAGTTTTTTTCTCTTTCAATTGCTTAAATATCTTTCTCTTCGCAATTGTTCCTAGATGCAGTAGCGTTAGCGCGCGTCAGATACATTCTTTTATTAGTGTTATTTCATGTCTTTTAGCTGCTATTTTTTGTACTTACTCCAGTTTCTTTGTGAATGGAATAGTTGACATCAACCAAAGGTCAGTACAGGATTGTGTGTGGAAAGGCACCTAAAGACTATATTATACGGGTAGCTTATCGTGAATGATTTCCGTGTACACTAGTGCAATGCCACTCGTGACGGAAACTGTCAGCAGCGGAAATTCAAACCAATCAGGTGCGATTTTGAAGGTGACGTAGTTCGCCAAAACTGCCGCGATCGGCGCCAAAAGGAAAAAGACATAGAAATCCTCTCACAGACATTTGAATGTCTGAACAAGAGATGCAAGTATCCCCAGGATTAGCAAATCAATTTATGAAAATGATATTTAATGTAATAATGGAATAGGATCAGTGACGAATCTAGGATTCCGGTCTGGGGGGGCTGAGGTTATAAAAACTTTGTGTCGTCGTGATGAATGTCAAACTTCAAGGCTAAAGTAAACCAAAACTCTTTAACTTACAGACTTTACTCACCTGACAATAAGAATCATAAAGAACAATACAATGCTTTCGATAATTTAATAAAATTTACGATGAAATAACTAGCCAAAAAATGTCTTCGACAGCGTTAATGTTACAAGTACAAGTGGAATGACTACAAAAGTAGCAAACTTTTCGAGCCTTTCAAGCTAGAAAGCAATTTTGAAACGTTTTTATTATTTTTTAAGGAGAGAAATTAAGAAAAAAACATTTGTAATGATGTTAAATTAAATCAAGAATTCTGGCTTGGCTCTGGGACGCTGTAGTCCGATAGCCCCCCCCCCTGGATTCGCCAGGGATCGGGAGCGAGAAAACTCTTTACTTATACTCTCAATAGGCTAGGAGATTAGAAGAATTTTAATGAATAATTTATTCGAAATTTTTGAAGTAAAAGAAAATTATATATATAGCGAAAACATATTAAGTTTCTTTTTTGTATTTATCTTTAATCAGAAAAAATTCCGATAATATTAAGTTCAGCAAAGATATTCTAATGACTCAGTAACAAAACTTGCAAGTAATTGTCATGAAAAAAAGCGATCCATTTCTTTTAAAACTAACACACTGTTGACATTCTAAAGATTTGCAAATACAAAAATTACAAATTTTTGAAGAACAGTTGCTGAAAATAAGAACATCTCACAGCATCAGAATTAAAAATAATAAACTAAAAGAATCATTTCCGTTCCAACTTCGAACAAAAACATGGTACCGAAAATCGTCTGTTAAAAATATGTGAAAAAATACTTTAAAAAAATCGTTTGCTACAAAAGAAAATAACTACCAACAAATAAGCTCGAAATGTTGCAGCTTGTTAAACGTAAATAAACAGATAGTAATCTCTTCGATGTAATAAGTTTACGAGCGTGACTATTTTTCCAGAGATTGCAATATTTTTTTTAAAACACACGACAATAGCACTTTCCACTGTTCTTTTTAATGACTCTATAAATAGACTGCCTGCGGCCCAACTCTTTATTTTATAGCAGGAAGCTTTATTCCTTTTTTCTTTCGAAATTCCTATTCGTAAATACTTGGAAAATTCGAATACTTTCAAAAATTCGGTAATATCAGTCCATTCGTCGTAAACGTCGTTATGTCCGCCCATAAATTTCTTTTTATGTCTTTATGGTTGCTGTTTTGATTTTAAACATAAATCATTTTTCATGCTCTCCGCCATTTAAATATTTTACTGTCGGGCAAATCAGAAATGTTTGCTGGTTTAAAAAAAGTGAATTTCGAACATTCTTTTCCACAATTCGTTAAACTTCGGTATTGAAAATATTTTCATTCTTGAAACTGCCTTTTCATCATTAGAAACTTTTTAGAGAGTTTTTAATGTCTTAATCTTTATTCTGGTGAAAATCCTTATTCTGGTCTTTTTAAATACGAAAAACAAAAAACCCTTTTAGCAAAAACAAAAGCATGAGAAACAGAACTCATGTATCAATTGACACTATTTTTCTGGTACTTGAAGCGAGGAATGAATCAATATAATAACAAAAAGAAGTAAAACTTCTGAAGGTCAGGTATTTTATACATAAAAAAAGACGATTCTGAGTTGTGTGACGCAATTTTTCGCCATGACAGATATCTGATTCATTCCGTTTGCTAATGACGCAGACCAAAGGGGCGGAACTATTTTTAACTCCTCCCAGCGTCACTGAAATTTCTCAATGATTATATTATAGATTGTTCAAATTGCAAATTATTTCTCTATAAGCTTTATGCATATATTTAAAACTTTATAAATTTTATTTCCAATAAATGTGAGCGAAATGTAGAAGCTGATTCGGCATGATTATTTTTGTATCAGTGGGCACAGCGTACCGGACAAGAGGATGTTGTAATTTGACGTATGACTAGAAAATTAATTTATAAACGAAAGGTGAATTTTTTTCAGATGTATTGAATTTCCAAGTATTACAATATGTTAACTATATTGTTACAAAGCTATAAAGTCGTTTCCCTGAAATCCTAATCTTGGCGATAAATTTGGCGACCATTTGGCGCCTTGGCAGCAAAGTTGGCGACAAAAGGAATTTTCTAGAAGGACCTCGAACTTTCAACCTATTTCTACTAGCTTCATGAACTTTCTGGAGATTACGTCACTTTCTACGTAATGAAGTCACTTCCGGTCGAAAAAGTTTAAAAGAGAACTCTCAGGCCAAGAAGAGAAGTTGGATTTTGATCAGCAAGCAGGCTGGTGAGCTGACAAGAAGCCTTTGAGCGCTGTATTGAAATTTAATGGTAATCTTTAATGTGAATTTTTACAAGTGCTGTTTGAATACTTGTGCTACGTTTCTTATCTTAGAATATTTGTAAAATAAAAAGTTTTATTTTTTAAATCCTGCTTATTGGACTGCAATCACGTACACCCACAAGACGATTTTGTCACAATATATACTTATTTTTTTGTGCACAGAAAAAAATGTTGTTGAGTATTTTGTTGATCTCTCAGGCTTCATCTAAGAAATAATTAAGTAAGATTTTTTTCGTCAAGGTAGACTTCTTACTTCTGCCGTTATTTCGTAGCATGTATTTAACGTCCCTTTTTATTTCGTAGCTTTCAACATGCACTCAAACATCCAATGACGTTAGTTTAGATACTACGCGATATTTCGTTTAAAATTCACAAACTTTTAAATGATCCCAATCAGTGTGCAGCGACGTAGCGATCGGGGGTTAAGGGAAGTATAGATGCCGCAGACGACAGTTTGAGGGGTGCCATGGATTCAAAACATTACTGCATTTATGCCAGTTTTTAAAGCAAATTATGATTAGGGGGCGTAAAAATAATGCCAGGCCCCGAGGGTCATTTGTGCTTGCTAAGCAAATGACGACTGCGGCCTTGGGCGCCACTTACCCACGGTGCTACACTGGCCATTTTGACAAAACGTTAATATGTTTGAGTCACTTTCCTTGGCCATTTTGACAAAACGTTAATATGTTTGAGTCACTTTCCTTGGCCATTTTGACAAAACGTTAATATGTTTGAGTCACTTTCCTTGGCCATTTTGACAAAACGTTAATATGTTTGAGTCACTTTTTAAAGTCAAACTAGCTACATGGCCCGGCGTTGCACGGGCAATCTTGAATAATGGGATATTCCCGGGCGGAGAGAAGTGAGATCACGTTAGGCCTTGGAATCCATATTTTTTCATATGCCCGCCTCTGTTTTTTTCCCCTACAAATATTGTCGCTAAGCTTCCCCAACAAACGTAAATCTGTTTTGAATCCTCTCTTGTTGGATTAAAACTTTCAGTTCCAGCCTTTTTACTACCTTAAAGCAGTTTTTTTTAATGAAAACGCGAGAATTCTTATGCTTATAAATTAAAACAGATTAGCATGATATTTGTTAGAAGAAAAAATAAAACGAAATAAAAAACAGAAACGATAAACGATTTAACAGTACAGCAAACTGATAAATTAAACACCAGAAACATATATTTTCGTCTAGCCCGTATTTGCATAATAATGAAAAAAACGGATAAAAATGAATAAATATTTTCTCCCAACAAACGTAAATGTTGCGAAACACCGTACGACAAAAAAAAGAAAGAAAAATGCAGGAAAACGATTTTTTTCAATTGTTAATAAATCCAAACACAGAAGCTCGCTCATAAAGAAATACCAACTTCCGTTGAATAAATAAAAGAAAATGCAACACCGGATGCAAAAACTAATAATAGGGGGGAAAAGAATCCGCCGTGAATGAATTCTCCATGCTGCCAATAGGTGGCAGCACGTCAATTCATTCATTTTGACGTTTATAATTAATATATTTTTAACTAATTACAATTTCGGAATTTAAATAGTCGAAATGGATTCCTTGGATTATTTTCCATCTTTTGGTACTTAAGTTTCAGGATTCAGTGGTTCGTGAGAAGATAGAAGGACATACATACATACGTCTGTTGACGTTCGAATTTTAATAGGATAGATACAATAAGGAATCGAAAAATACCATGTCCAGAGCGCCGTTTGAGCAAAATATGTCTTTTATGATAAAGGTGGGGGAGGAGAAAAAAATCATATTATGTCCTGATCACCACTTACACTCGGTACGCCACTGTCAGTATGTAAAGTCATTAAAAATTAACCGAATCCCATTCCTACCGAAGGGAGAGAGCCCAGGGAGAAAAAGAAAGAATGGTGCTTCCATCATGCACACAAACACCAAAAGGAAGAGCATGGGGGCATAGAAAGCATGGTATGAAGTATTTCTGCTGCCACCGTAGCAATGATGGGGATGGGAAGATGGGATTCCTAGGGTTGCCAGGCTCGTGTGAAGTGGTTCAAAGTACGGAGACAAGAAGAAGAGGTTAGTTTAGCTGCTAGCCGAGGGGTCAGAGACACAGGAGAGGGCAAAACAAAATCAATGAAAGGCGTTACAGTGAAAAACTATTTAATTAAGTTTAAAGAGTTGTAAGTATAAGTATTTCTTTTACGGTTCGCCACTGTCAGTGTGTAGTCATTAGTTCTGGAGAGACACAAAATGTTGTGTATACAGAAGTACTATAATCAATTCCCCTAACTGAGGTTAAATGTATTCTTTTTGCGCGAGAATTCTTCTTCAGCAAAATTCTTTCGAGTGAGAATTGTTTTCGAGCGGTTTTGACTTTCTCTATCTGATTTATAAAACATTTTATTTAGAAGTTTCGCAGTGGCCAAGTTATAAAGTATAAATATATTTGTTCATCGTAAGGCTGATGTTGGCTTCACACAACTGACAGCACTGGTAAAGCACGCATCGCTGTATTTATATTTTTGTTTTAAGAGTCGCGAACCTGTCATTTTCTACTAAAGTAGTTCCGATGTAAAAATTCACGGATAATGCGTTTGGAAAATAAAAATGTCTATTTTCAGTTTTGTAAAGGAGTTATTTTTTGATTCAAACTACTTTCTGTTGAGTCAGGGACTCAGAAGTATGCATACTTAACTCTAGCGAATTCACACATCTTGAGCAGTTTCACTTTTGTAAAAAGGTGAAACATTAATTAAATTTAGCTGAGATTTCGGTGAAATCTTGGTTTGCTCCAACATCCGCATTTGTCATTGAACTACATATTATTTAAAAGAACTGTTCTTTTTCGAATTTTCTCGCATTTTCATTCAAACTATACTGTTATAAGGTGATCAAAAGGTTATGTTTGAAAACTTTACTTTAAGATACAAGATTCAAAGAAGATTTACTGTTGTTGGAGAAAATTAATAATTGTCGCTAAAGAAAGGAGGTGAATATATGAAAAATTATGGATCCCGAGCAACGCCGGGTTATCAACTAGTTTATATATATAACCTGGCTAAGCTTGTCCACAGCCAAGCGACTAATTTAATTTTTGGGAACTCCAAATATTTGGATTGCCTCTTTTCAATTCAATAGTTTTGATTGCAATAGAGTTCATTTACATGTTGAAACTTGCCATTTACTCTTAGTATCTATAGTATTTTGAATTTTTTAGATTATATTTTATATTTGGTTTTATTAAAAATTCATAGATATGTAAGAGTTTTTCCACAATCTACTTGTATGTATTAAGCACTATTACTTATAGGATCGTAATTAAAATTTGTTTAATTAATAAATTTTTGTTTACATTGCATTTTTGATCTGATATGTTTATTTTGTTTTGAATGTCCATTACACTTTTGTTTATAAGATCATAATTTAAATTTTGTTTAATTTATAAATTTTTAGTTTTTGAATTGCATTTTGATGTCTTGTTTACTTTGTTTTGTATTTTCATATATAACAAGTTATATTTTGGTTTATATTACTATATATATATATAGATATAGATATATATATATATTTATCAAAACAAACTTATAAACACAAGACAAAAACTCAAAAACAGGCAAGACAAATGGCAAAAATAGACTAAAACCAAAAAAAATTGAAAAATATCATATCATATATATATATATATACATATAGGTTAATATAACGTTTTTTTTAAAAAAATATAAATTTATAGTTTAATTTATTAATGATGATTTAATATAGTGTATATAACATATTTTAGTTAAAATATTTTCACAATAAATGCGGAACTGTATTTCGTATTTAGCTTTTGGCATTTATTGCTATGACTTTGAATCAGTAAGCATTTAGTTAATTTTCTCTTTCTTTTCTTAATATATTTTGGAGATTTACTCCTATATTTGTTGTGTTTTTCCAGCAACTGGCCCTCACAGCAGGTTGGCGCCTATAAATTTCGAAATAATGTGACGTAATCGATTCCTAAGTTCGATTGGCATTTGATTGTTGGAATTCCATATCTGAGTTGACTTTTTCATAAATAGTTTTTAATCTTATTGTCTTTCTGTATTCCATTGTGCGAATAATATTAAATTATATTGTTTTTTATATTTAATTTTAAATGAGGGATTAATAGGTGTATATGATGAAAATGTTATTTGAGTTTTAATGGTATAAAATATATATAAAAACTTGTTTATTTCTTATGCTTGCAAAGGAAAGTTTTAAGTACCATTTCAGGTCAACGATAACATTCTTGGAAGGCTGAACCTTCCATTAAAATAATTATTTTCGATTCTAAAAGTGCAATTTTAAAATTATTCACAGAATAATAAAAGTCCTGGTTTAGAAAGGACAATTTTTAAAAAAAATCAATTTTCAATCAATCAATTTTTTTAAAAAAAATTGATTATTTTAAACTAAAAATAACCTATCTTTTCTGGTATAAGCACTCAAATAAGCATGTTTCCAAATATGCATGTTTAATTGTCATTATATTTCCTTATACGCTATCCGAGGATAAAATTAGCTGGTACCGATTGACATAAGAGTTGAAACCAAATGTACTTCAAAAACGGCCTGAATCATTCATCTGATACTACTATGAATTGAGCCCCGAAACGCTCAACTTACTTCCTTTAAGGTGAAGACTCAGAAAGTTAAGTCTCTTGCAAAGTCTCTCTGAGCAAATAAAGAAACTTTTTTCTATTTTAAAAGAACAAAGGAGATCATCGGCAAGTGAGGGTTCTTGAATGAAGTAAGCAAATAAAGATCTAGCAGGTACGCACTTCTAGAGCCCTCAGGAACTTGCTTTAGAATTTCGTTTCGCGAGGTCGATGAAGATTCGAGATGTCAGAAGTCTGAACGCTGCTGATTGTTTGCTCAAAATCTCCTATTCAGTGGTTGCTAAAAATCAAATTTTAAATCTTTTATTATCCCGTTTATGAAGTAATCAAAGTAAAAACACATAATTTCGACCTCCAGATTTTGATGAATCACCACGCTTCAGACCTCTCCGAGTCTATGTCTATGTCTGTCTATGTCTATGTCTATCCATGTCTATCCATGTCTATGTCTGTCTATGTCTATCTCTGTCTATGTCTATATCTATGTCTGTCTATGTCTGTGTCTGCTATGTCTATGTCTGTATGTGTCTGTCTATGTCTATGTCTGTCTATGTCTATGTCTCTCTATGTGTATGTCTGTCTATGTCCGTGTCTGCTATGTCTATGTCTGTCTATGTCTACCTATGTCTATGTCTGTGTCTGTCTATGTCTATGTCTACCTATGTCTATGTCTATGTCTGCTATGTCTATGTCTACCTATGTCTATGTCTGCGTCTGTCTATGTCTATGTATGTCTATGTCTACCTATGTCTATGTTTATGCCTACTCCTATATATATATTCGAAGTTTGTTCGTCGGTCTGTCTGTCTGTGGAACGATAATTCAAAAATGCATGCGGCTAGATAGAAAAAAATTTGCCATAAGTTTTCCTTACAGAATTGTAGATCGGTATCAAATTTTGAACCAGATATGTCAATGGCATGCCCTTCTGTCGGTTGGTATATCCACGCGTATATGAATTAGAAAATTCAAAAATGTGATGACTCAGATAAATGAAATTTGATGTGTAGTCGTTATACCATAATTTAAGATCAATCGCAACGAAACACCAACCCTACCTTCGCATCCGGGTCAACGTTGAATGACCGGCCGCCGCGACACAAATCGGGCACTGTGGTCTCCGCATTATAGCCCCCATTACGAGCTGCAGGGGATGAGCTGTCATCGGTAATGAGCCACACCATCATTACTATATCCCCCTGGGAAGCGAGACTCTTTTTACTTATACGGCAGGTTCTCATCCCAATATTTGAAGTCCCCCCTCAAGTGGAGATACACCATAATCGTAGACGCGTGTCAAATTTAAGAACCAGCTTGTTTTGATTAATTTGCATAGTTTTATGTTTCTGTGTGCATATTATCTGCCTAGGTGATAGATAATCTTGCACGCATGTCTTAGTAAGGTACTTCCTATTCCGTTTCCGCTTTTAGTTTGTTCTAATGCAGAATTTTGAATTAAAAATACATTTGATTTCTTAGATTGGATTGTTTCGAAACTCTACGTTTGCTTTTGTGCAGAGAGGTCATAATTTTAAACCATGATTTGATACAGACTAAGTCATGCGAATATCTCATTCACCACGCTTCCATACATTACCAAGGCCGCGGTAGCCTAGTGGTAAGGTCTCGGGACCGGAGGGTCGCAGGTTCGAAACCCGATTCCACCGAAGATCCACCGTGTATGGGGCCTGTTGCACGCTAGATCATACGTAGCTGCCAAACGCCCTCCCATTGGTGTGGCGCGGAAGTTTGGAGAGGAAGGGGGTTCCAGCTCAGGTGTCGTCCTCGTCATCTGACCACGGTTCAAAATTTCGAGGTCCGTCCCTAAATAGCTCTCGTGTTGCTTCAAAACGGGGGTTAATATAACCTAACCTAACCTAAATCCATACCATGCTGATTAACTCTTTAATCCCGATGCGACTTTTTTTCCTATAGCCCCTTTAAAACCGAGACTTTTGGGGAGGATGCGACCTGAATTGAACTCTGCCAATCTGGGTGGTCAATAATGCAAACACGCTATATTGCGCCTCGTTTCGATTGGACTGTTTTGTTCATCTCTTCGATGCGATTGGTCGATTCATTCGAATTTCACTAAAACTTCGTTTGGAATTCTTCGGTTTGAATATCGGTTCAGTACTGTGTATCTTATTAAATGTGCTTCGCTTCTCAATGAATAAGCGAAGCTACGAGTATTCCGCTATGCTGAAACCGAAGCCGCTGGTGTTTTTAAGTTTAAAAAAAATGCCCGGTACACGCTTGAAATGACGCAGGCATTGCGTGCTCAATCTCTCCTTTTCAGGTGACGCATGCGCAAGAGAGCAATAAAAAGTGCACTGCACATCCAAAAGAGTATTTGGCGACGGCAAATGAAATTGCGCCAAGATAAATTGGCGAGAAACAGGTGCGCACCGTAAACTCCAAGTTTACCTCCACAGTAACATCGGATTTTCAAAAGAATTGAAAATCTTTGAAGAACGGGTACTTAAGAAGTTTCGGCTTCAACCGCTTATCGCCAAAGGCCAAAAACTACCATTCCTATATATCAGACCGATGTGACCAATGTCGCAAGATTTTATTTATTTTTTTTTATGTTTTATTTCCAGATTTAAAGCTGTTAAATATGTATGTTACTAACTATTACTGTTGTAATCGTTTAATACAAAATTAAGGTAACTCGATGAGTTACTTTCCCTTAGAAATGGTGAAGAATTGTCCGAAACTGGCGTAACCAATGCTAATACATTTTTTCCCTAGTTTCACGATTATCTATAAAATGTATAATCTTTGCAACTTATTTGTAAGAAATATGGTTCAAATTTATTATCTATATATTCAGCATTTAAATATGGTTGCAACATTGTGAAAATTAAATAATTTGTACAAAAATTAATATATTTCATTTTTAAAATTAAAGTCATTTTGGAAAGCAAAAGAGTGCGTTATATGAAGAATCGCCGAGCTTAATATATAGTAATGAGAGATTACTCGTTTTAAAAAGTTAAGCCACGCATTAAAAATAAAAGTCAAACATTTAAGAGACTTTTCTGCCCCCCAATTTCATTTGAAAAAATTTTCTAACTTCAATTTATCATTACTGTTTAGGATCTGGAAAGCGATAATTCGATGTGATGTAATAATAATTTTTATCTCTATTATCTAACATTAATGCGAATTACAATTAACTCAATATTTAACAGAATATTTTATACTTATATGATGCAAATACTGTAATATGAAACCTATATGTTTCGTTCCTTTGTCGGAGTAAAAAAGTCGGAAAAATAAATCTGCAATATGCTCCATCAGTTATTTTATTTTAAACTAGCAGTGGAATCAGGACTTCAACAAAATAAAAAAAAGCCCACATACAATTACATAAATGAATGTTTTAAAAACGAAATCAAAACAGAAATATATATATTATTGAGTTGGTCCGCCTCTTTTTCCTCTCGACCGAGTACCGTTAAATCCAAACAATGTTAAAAAATTACAATCTGATATTTATTACACCGCAAGCAAAGTATGAAAGGCAAAGAAATAAGTTACGACACGCTTAAAAATAATAATCGAAGTCATCGAGTAAATAAATCATCTCCTCGCAGAACGCGAAAGTAATGACGTCACCCTGGCCCGTCAGCCAATGAAGTTGCCCTCAACGTTCCGAAGAGCTGTCGCGGGAGGAGGCCGCTTGAGAAAAAATATCTTTCAACTACAAGGAAAAAATTAATTTAAAAAAAAACGGGAAAAGATATTTTAACCATTCTTGTTTTAAATCCGACAGAACCGTTACAGTTATAAGCTGAAAAATTTTGAAAATGATATCTTTATTAGAACATCGGATGCAAGAGTTTTAAGGATTCCAGAAAATTTTATTTTTGAAAAGTGACTATTTTTAAAAAACTTCCCAAAATTCAGTAAATTTCGTTAGAAGCTCAAAAATAACTTCATTAGAACGGAAATCGCGTGATCTTTCCGATGGTTTATCTATTTTTGTCGTACAATTAAACAAACAAACAAACCGTTCTATTGAGAAATTAGTGCGAAAAATCAACCAAAACAACACAAAACATTGAATAAAAATTTTTCTAGAATAAATTTTAAAATTTCGGCTTCGAGGTGCATTCAGTCACTATTACGACAACCTGTGTGCCAAATTTCATGGCAGTAAGTGCGATAGGTTCGTCTGGACATCGCAGACAAACACACACACACACAAACATTGCCTTTTATAAGTATAGACTAGCAGAACACGCACGGAGTTGCCCTTGGAATCAGGACTTCAACAAAATGGGGCTTTGTCGGAGTAAAAAAGAAAAATAAATCTGCAATATGCTCCCTCAGTTATTTTATTTTGAACTAGCAGTAGCGCACGGAGTTGCCCGTGGAATCAGGACTTCAACAAAATGGGGGGAAAATGCCCACAATGACACGAAAAAGTTTTGAAAACAAAATCAAAACAAAAGATACACATTATTGATTTTCGACAATGACACGAATGTGATGACGTCACCGGAAGGAATCGGATTGTAGAAAGCGTATTACGTCACCTCCTGCGAGGAAGGTCACCACCAGTCTATGAAATTGCAACAATGCATTCTGGGATGGTCCGGAGAAACGCTCGCTGTCAAATCTCGCTAGCAAAAAAACTGTTTGAACTGATCATGGGAAAATTAATTTTAAAAAACGGAATAAGATATTTTAACCGTTCTTGTTTTGAAATCCGACAGAAACGTTCCATTTATAAGCTGAAAAAAATTAAAATTATAGAGCCGTCTGAACGTCAGATGCGAGAATTTGGAAAAATCCTTATCAAAAATTACCATAAAAGTGACTATTATTTAAAAATTTCTCAAAATTCAGTAAATTGCGTTAGAAATTCAAAACAAACTTAATTAGAACGACAATGGTTTGTTCTATCCGATGGTGCATTAATTGTTTTTCAACTATCATTAGAAAATATAGTACAGCTGTAAACGTTCCGAAAATGACCCAAAACGACACAAAACACTAACTAAATTTTATAGATTAAATTTTAAAATTCCGGCTTCGAGGTGCATTCAGACACCATTACGACTACCCGTGTGCCAAATTTCATGGCTGTAAGTGCGTTAATTTCATTAGAACGGAAATAGTGTGCTGTTTTCGATGGTGTGTCTATTTTGTTCGTAGAATTATTCAAAACCATTCTATTTAGAAATTAGTGCGAAAAATCAACCAAAACAACACAAAATATGAAATAAAACATTTTCTAGATTAAATTTTAAAATTCCGGCTTCGAGGTGCATTGAGTGTCACCATTAAGACTACCTGTGTGCCAAATTTCAAGGCCGTAAGTGCTATAGATTCGTCTGGACATCGCACGCACACGCAAATATTGCCTTTTGTAAGTATAGATTAGGCAGACACAAAAACTTGAAATCTCAGTGCTTACAAGCATCCATTTTAAAAACGAGTGACACAATATTTCGAAATCTTTTTCGGAATCGCGCTCTAGAAACAAATATAAATTCGATTATACTCATCAATAAAGAATTGCGCAGTTTATATGAAGCAGACGTTCTTCCCTTTTCTTAGAAACTTCTAGCTTCTCCATTCTTAAAATAGAAAGGTAGGTTTCATTTAAAGATCGATAACGGAACTTTTCATCACAGCGTCTTTAGTTCAATAAATTTTGAAATAAATGCGTTAGGCTTCGGGAGTAAAAACTTTTTCCGGTTTGAGAATTTCCAGGAGTAGTAACTAGCTAACGCCGTGTTACTCAACCATTTCTGTGTCATGTCCAACCTAAGTCTTTCTAACAGCTTATCGTATAGCAACGGATTTGGAAATCCTCCGCACTTTTGCGCATGCGCCGGGCGGAGTTATTTTCATCAAAATAGGGGGAAAGCGAAGAATGGAAGGGTGATGTTTACATTTTACTGAGAGTGATCTAACAAAGGACTCCGGAAATGCGCTCATATGACTCATTGCCTGACACCCCTTTCCGGTGTAAAATCGTCCAAAAGTGGTAGTCTCGGAATCCGTTGCTGAACAGTACACAGTAAGTTAATTTTCAAAACATAGGGGAAACTAGGGATACCCGACCCTACGAGATTTTCTCATATTGTGAGATAGTTGATAATTTGTGTGTGACATTTTTATTTCACCTTTGGTCACATGGTCTATTGGAGGGGATTTTCATTCCAATCTGAAAGGTATTGTGGAACTTGCGCACAGTCGCATTTGCGATAAGTCATTAAGTAGTGTTCTTTGCGCACAAGCGTTGGAAAGGTTGCAGTATTGTAAACTTTATCGATGTCTATATGATTTGGCACATTGAAAACCTTGGACATATGGCAATCAATCAATGTCGGTAGAAGAATGACATTTCGTGCCCCTGATAACACAACGATGCTTCCGTGGGTAATTGCTAAGGACCTTAATAAGTGTTATTTTCAAACAAGTGACTAATACAGATATAATTTAAATTAAACAATAAATAATCCATGTAAATAAATCGGTACATTAAATAAATTGAAAATACATGAATAATGTAATTATCAATTTTCCCTTGTGAAAATGGTGATTATCTCGTAGAAAAGAACCCTCACACATTAATCACTCTCTTAAGTATGCATTCTCTATTGTCC